>VNKC01002412.1:0-119360 GCA_008042775.1 Drosophila pectinifera
TTTTTATATAAGTTAAAAATGAAATACACTTATACAATAAATGCACATTCTTTTAACCGAACTTATCCTAAGGTATTTATGGGATATATAAAATCAAAAGAAAAAGCTTTTAAAAAGTCTATTGCAAAAGCAAATAATAATTAAAATAATTAATTAATAATTTATTAAATATTATTTAAATATTATTAAATAGTAGCAATCCAAATAAATCATAGAATTCAAGACGTACTCGACCGATCACCTAGACTTTCAAACTTGATCTGTCTTATGGAAGTTTTAAGTCGATTTTGGCTCTAAATCACATAGAAACACAATCCCTGACGTAGGCCGTACCACATACCACCTCTGTTGAGCAAAAACATTAAACTAAACTCTTGGACCATTATGAGTTGACCTCGTCCCCTGTTGCATTGCTTTGCAAATGTCTTCGTTTAACATTTAATTCCGGTGTGGTGATTCGGGGCTGCGGGGACATATTAGCCGAGTTTCGAAGAGTTTCCCACAGCCCCAGAACCATGGGACGGAGTGGCTGGCATGCAGTGAAGTCTGGAGCTGGGGCTCCTCCTTCGGCTCCGGCCGGGCACAACTCATAACTCATCCGGATAACAACGGTGGAGGTCCTGTTTTCTGTTTGCAGTTTTACTGCTGAAGGGCTGAACCGCCGTTGGTGACGTTTTGACACCATTTTCGGTGCGGCGATGATATGGCATTCATCTTGACAGCCATAACTGCCTCTGATGCCTGCGTGAGCGTGAGTGTGCTGTGTGCTGTGTGTGGGGATGTCCGCTCGTATCCCGATGATGATGATGACGATGATTTACTCTGTCCGTCCGCCTGGCCGCCCGGCCGCCCAACGTGCGTGAGTGTGTTGTGCTGTGTCCGTGATGCATTTATGTCACTTACTTGAATGTTGCAATGCATTTTCGGTCACCCACGGCTGAAACACACCCAAGCACACACGCATATGCGAGGACACATGACAAACCGAACACCACCCACTGCAGAGCAAGGGAGCAAGGACATGGACACAAAGGAGGAGCTGGCTGCTTCATAGCCAGAGACTGAAACATGTTGCGTCGTTGCCAGCAAAACCAAAAAATGTCCTTGACACTTAATTCACGCTGCATTAATGTGAACTGAAAATAAATGAAGTTGTTCGTCGTTTGTCGCTCCAACAAGGCACAGTGGGTTGAAACCCGAGTTCTTAGTCTTCAAAATCATTTTTATTCTCTGCTCCCATAGGGTACAAGGGTATTATAAATTAGTGCCAAACTAGACTGTATGTAACAGGCAGAAGGAGGCATCTCCCCTTAAATATTATAAATTCTTGATTAGCGTCCATCTGTCAAGACTTTTGAATATGAAATAAATACATTCACATACAGTGAAATCGGATAATAGACATAGGAGTTATTAAATGAGTTGTATGCTAAGCTTCTGCAACATCTACATTTGAGTTGGCAGCACCAACATGTTGCTTAACATGTTCCTAGCAACATCTGTCCTTTTTGGGTGCTGCTCAAAATGTTCCTAGGATATTTCTTCATTTGTCAACATTTCCTTTTGTCTCCCGTTCTGTTAAATTTATTTATCTCTTATTTAGAGAGTATTTTATGTGTATTTTAATTTCACCCACAATGCCTTGGGTGCTGGGTAACTCGTTTAGTTATTTCAGTTATTCTCTACATTTAGTTATATATTTCTTTATTTAAAGTCAGCGAATTGCCCGCCATCATAATACTAATTCTCTGTAGTTCCAAATGTGGGGTGAACTCGTATTTTTATTAAAAAGAAAATTAAAGGCTATATATAGCAGAAACGATTGATTATTTATTCACATTTCACAAGTTTAGATTCCATTCAGTAAAAATCTGAAAGAAACCGAATTAAATGTATGGTGAACAGGCCCTTGAATCTGAGGTTCCAACTTACATTCACGGTACAAGTCTGATTTCATGCACAGGCCTAATGAACTTAACCAAGCGGGATATGTTTACGCCTTGACTTCCTTTATTAAGTCCCTTGGCAACTGTACTACGAACTATAACAACTCTTGAGTTACCCATATTTCTAAGGAAGATGCTTAAATTTAGCTTTATTAACTACTCAAAATTTAAATAAAACAAAGCAAGTACATTTGACTTATAAAGCAATGCACTTTAGTTTCACTGGGCTGTAGCTTTTCAACTTGATTTAAAAAAATTTAAGGCTTTAAAAATCTTATTTAATAATTATTTAAGTAATATTTCTGTTTCTGTGCCACATTTTTACAGTCCTGACAACTCCATAAATCACTTCGTTGTCGAACTCAAATATCGAGAACAAATAAGTTTTGAGTCACTGTTCGCCAACTCCTCCTTGGACTCCCCCAAAAATAGTGTCCTGAAAAGCTTAACCTCAAAAACACTTTCCCGGCAATGATCTCTCTAGTTCCACACACTCCTCCTCTTATGGTGTCCTGGACCTAACCCACGGTTTACAACTCTTTTCCAGGCTCCCTGTCCCTCCAAGCTCCAGCCAACTGGGCAAAGTGAAATGCAGGCAACACATTGCATTCCCACTCCTGCGGACATGCCGAAAAAAGCTCGTAAATTACTGGACAATGTGGAGAGGTGATGGGGGTGCCCACTGGCCGGGGGAGGGAGAGACGGGGCCTGACAAATATAAACATCAACAACAACGGAGCGGCAACAACTAGAACAACAACACTCATCGCTCATGTTGGTGATGATGCATTTTGCGGTCTGTCACACCAAATGCAATTTGACGGAGCTGTGCAAAAACTGTTTTTCGAGCTATCAACCAATTTGGCCACGGCTGCACGCCAGGACACACAGTGTCCACAGGTCTAGGGCTCTTGCATCCCTGCTTCCTTCATGCCGACATCCCTCCTCGCCGACTCCGCGCTCCACCTCCTTTTTTGATCCTGTCCGGAGCAGCCTCTGCATACGCTTCATACGTTCTCTGTGGCACATAATACGCTACAAAAAATATCACGACCGTTCCGAAATTCACTTTCCAAAAATGTAAAGATAATGAATTATCCTATGTAAAATAGAGGCCGTAAAATAGTACTTATTTTTTGAAATATTTATGTTGATCTAACAAATAAATTCGATGGTCGCTAGCTTTTAGCACTGAGTATTAGAGCTTAGCCCTTGTAATACCCACAAAGATCGGGATAAAAGTCTTTAATGTGTGTCTAAAAGTATGCAATAAAGTGTATTTACAATGACATCTTTTATAGCATAGTTTTAGACATATTTTTAGATTATTAGATTTTAAATCGCTAGAGATTTCTGTAACATCGCCGTATATATTCTGTGGCTAGTGTGCTGTAATGATCGGATATTCAATGATCGGTACGTTTCTTTCATCATTTCATCATTCATCATTCATCATAAAAAAAGTATTATTATTGTGCATTCCGTTATGAATCCATAAGATCATACTTGCCGTGTTGCATCCCGACTGAATTATCTAATTTGCATGACAAATCTCGGTCCAATTAAAACATTTACCTACTAAGGTGAAAGTCATCCCAAACAGTTAAGACAATCCAACAAAATGTTAATTAAAAACTAAACAATACAAAATTTACCATATTTACTGTAAATAGGTAGATGTAAATTCCTCGCAAAACGTAGTCCTGAAGATACCAATTAGTCACTTAGAGTGCTAGATGTCCTGTTGAATTTTTTGTAGTCGCACAAGGCCTGCCGTTCTTAAGCTAGATGTCCTTTTTGGCCTTTATGTTTTCGAGTTTTTTTCGCTGTGGGTCCTCTAAAATTTCGTGTGTGCTTTAGTGCGTTCGTGTTTCGGGATGATGTCCTCGCTTGGCCTCTGGGTGAGTGTGTTTATGTTGGCGGATTCATGTCGTCACTGCGTGAAATGTGTGTGGCAGATGAGGGGATGGCTCCCCAACCAAAGCTCGGTGCTGGCTAGTTTTGAAATTTATGTAGTGCTGGTGAGTTGGTTTTATTCGCTCGCCTTTTTGCGGCCCTGTTGTTTGTTATCTCTGCAGCCGGGGCGGCGGCATCATGACCAGTATCTGCCATTGTCCTGCGTCCCCTGTCCAGCTCCACATGTCACATACAATCCGAGCACTCTGCCGTCGGACGGTCGTAAATGTCAGAAGCGCGTGTAAATGTCTTCAGCTGCAATTATTTGGGCTCCTTTTAGGGGCCTCCCCCTTTTGCTGGGCTGAGGAGTACGTTGCGCATCCCACGCTCATAAATCATTTATTGTAATTAAAGGGTCTGGGAGCTTTTTCATCTCATTGTTCGAATTGTAGCCATGAAGGACTGCAGTTTATTTTCCAAGGTGCCCGAGCACATCAGTCAAGGAGCCTGCCTGCATTTAGCTGACTCAGTCCACTTTGTGCCAGCAATTCTGGTTCGTGCCACGCATCAATTTATTGCCGATCATCATGCGACGCGCCAAGTGGTTGGATATGGTCATACACACATATAGACGCTATAAGGATATGAGAACAAATCATGCCGTGTCACAATATTGACATACAGCAGATATAACATACAAAGCTTTAAGGTTTTAAGTGTATACTTTTATATCTAGTAAGACAAAATGTACTTTTTTGCTGCATAATAACGCAGTAATTATATATTGTTACCTAACTTAATCTATGTTGTTCCAAAAATAAGAATCTTTGTTGCTGCAATGACACTAATGGCAGCCACTGGGCCGTGCATTTAACTGGAAAGTAAAGGTGAAACATTAAATTTCTCTCATTGCAATGAGCCATCGAAAAAGTTGAAATTGAATCAGATTTTGCTTAAACATTTCAGCCAGCACCAAAGCATCTTCTGGTTCTCTTTATTAAGCTTCCTGTCCGCAACAGACATCGGTGGCTATCATTTTGGCAAGGATTCCCCAAAATACTTCGGAGTGTTGCCTGATTTGGGTAGAACAACCACTCGACATCAGAGAGACAAACACATTGGGATGGAGGCAGGGCCAGAGCGTTTGGGCTCGTAATACCAAACGTAACGTTACTTTTTTCCGGGGGGTAAATTATCCAATTTTGTTCACTTGATTGACTGCACTTTTGATGCCGCTGCCATGGCCACAAAACCTCAATGCAGATGCAGCAGCTCCCACTCCCAGCCCATCCCGCTGGCCTTCGGTTTACGTGGCCAGCACCTCGTCCAGCTTCCTCGTCCAGCGGAGTCCCTTAATGGACTTTCGCAATCAGCTGTCAATGCCTCGCCCAGCATCGCTTCGGTTATTTATTTTTGCCTCAGTGCCAAGTGTCACCGACTTTGCAGCGATTCCATCAATCAATCGCTTCGAATTATAAATAACCAAAACCTCCTCGGGGCCGCCAACCGCTTGCCAGATTGAGCGAAGGCACTCAGAGAAACCTTTGAAACCCAACTTATAAAGTCTTTATTTCCAAAAACAATAATACAGCTGTGAGTATAGAGAAGGGGCAAAGGGGTTATAGTTCTCTGACAACCAAATCGTAGAACATTTAATAATCGCTAACTAAAATGGTTTCTTATATTATTTATAACAAAATTTACTTATTTCCAGGACCATCAAAAACGCATTGAGCCCCACTGTTAACTTATTTAATGAAAGGAAACAGTACACATTATACACAGTTTCTCCCAGTGCATTCATGTGAGTGAGCGAGTGACTGACCCGGGGCGTGCCTGTCCGAGCGCCGAGATGGTGACGATTTTGAAAAATTGCCAATCAAAGGAAAAACCGCAAAGAGTCCAAGTCACGTTGCAGTTAAGATCGCAGCACTTCGGGCCGTGTGCCAAAAACAAAAGAAATGTTTTTCTGACTCTGCCATTTCTGATTTCTCCTGTCGCCTGGCTGGCTGTCCCTTATTATTTCTGACGAATTGCTCACAGGCACTCCCAGTGACTGACAATCGTCCGATGTCACCGACAATATGGCAAATTGTTTTCGGGGTGTTCAATTAATTGCTTCAATTCTTTCCCATTAAATGTGCCATTGTTTGGGCATTCGTGTGGACTGGTCTAGTTTAGGGGTAAGGACTGGCTAGAGATATTTGGGTAGGATTGAAGAACGGTCATAAATTAATGATTATTAGATTATATTAGATTTTCTAAACATAAAGGCAGCTCTATATAATTTTAAATACAATATTGAAGAAGATGTCTCGAATCGTTTTGAACTTTTTAAGTTTTTCAGCTGTGTTGTTTTGGGGAGTGATTATGTTATAACATCCCCCAACATTTTTCAATCGGATTGAGATCAGACACTGATATGACATTGAAGCTTCTATCCAACCCTACCTAGGTCTCATTGGTATATTTCATTTTCTTAATTCTTAGACCTCCATGCTTGATTGTTTTCTAGGTATTGACAGACCCTAGTTTTTAGCATTCATATTCTGCATATAATTAATTATGTTATATAATTAACAGACTTACATAATTGATCACAGATTAATTTCTTTCCACAACCACTTAGTTTAAGTACTCTTTACCTTCAATAGTATAACATTTTCACCACTCCCAAGCTTAGATAGATTTATTTTTTTAGTCTTTTATATACCATCAAAATAATGTTTTGTAAAGTTAGAAAATAAGCAATATAGTTTAGTTTCTCGGGGCTATTACATGGGATACATTAGACATATAGTACATATAATCCATACAATAGGACGTATATAATCTCTTGATTTGAATTTGGATTTTTCTAGAAACCATTTGAGCATAGCAATTGTTAAAAAATGAGATTAAACAATTGGATTAAATAACGACTTTATGTATTATTAAATTCGATCATTTCCAAGCACACTATAGGGGAAATTATTTGTTTTAGAAAGCATTTGAACTTTCTAATCGCAATGGTTAAAAAACGTAGATCCCAGATTAAACCATTGCCTTAAATATCAACGTTATGTATTATTAAATTCGATATATTCGATCATTCCCAAGCTGACTCTAGGGGCTATTATTTGGGATACTCTTTTATTATAGGACGTAAATAATCTCTTGATTTACATTTTTCTAGAAAACATTTGAGATTTCGAATTGCTATGGTTAAAATATAAGATTAAACAATTGGCTTGAATAACGATGTTATGTATTATTAAATTCGATAAATTCGATCAATCCCAAGTACTGCTTTCTCTTGTACAATCTGCCGATCTCCGATGCCAAGTGCCTGGAATCAATCAGACTCGAGTCGGGTTCGCCAACAAGCCTGATAAATGTGCCAAGACCCTCATCGCCGAGAGTATCGCATGTCTAATGATGAGAAAACAATTTCACAGAAGTGCTGGGCGAGCTCAGTGAGTGTCTTGAGCATTGGCACTTGCGCATTTATCGCTCATGTTAAATGAAAATTGTGTTATGGGTGCCCTGGGTGCAGACAAATTTTTAAGTGTCTCGATAATGTCAGTATCATCATCGTCGGCTCGAGGGAAGAGGCGAGAGCGGCTGGGCGGAATTCAATATTCAATTCCCTCGAACTGTGCCGGATTTCACTGGATTGACAACCATCAGGCCACGAGAAAAAATCCAAAATTAAAATCCGCGCAAGCAACCGAATGCATTCGCTCTTGAGTTGTGATCGAGTTGATGATGTGAGGCTCACACAGAGAACATATTTGGTAGGTACATTTTTATTGATTAAAATAAGAGTTAAAGAAATCTGTTCGTGTTGAAGCGTCAGCAAGAGAGCCAGTACTTGGTGGGAAAGTGTGCTCGAATAATTTGTATCTCGAAATGATCCGGTTTCTCTCTGTGCAGCCACATAGTCAGTCAGGCCAACTCGATGCCATCAATGTCATTATCAATATCAACAACATGATTGGACACAAAACTGAAAACGAAACGAAACGCAACCGAGCTCCTCGGGCAATGAATATGAGCCGAATCGATCTCTCGATCACCGTCGTCTACAATGGGTAAACACAGACGCACTAACTGCACTCAATCAAAAATTTGATTATTTTGATATGCTCGGTGCTTGAGACCCCGCTGCCTCCCCCATTGATAATTCCGTCCTAGTGGCAGAGGGGAAAAATAACACCAAGGGCCGCATAAACACACGCACCAGCCTAGACCCAGGGCTTATAACAACAAACGGGCCAGAACCGCTGAGCAGTCCCGGGCGGGATTGCAGCTGCCTCGGAATCAGCTCTAGCCCGGCACCAGGCATCCAGCATACAGCATCCAGCATCGGCATCTGCGTCTGCATCTCAATCTGCTTGTCAGCGTATCCATATCCATGATATTCGTGGAAATTCCACTTGAGCACCTCAATTGTAAGAGAATACGAATTTAATTGCAGAACACAAACATCGGGACGCCGCACGAGAGAGCAGGAGGCCGCAGGATCAGCGGGGTGGGATGCGTAAATAAAGGGGAAGCCAAATAATGGAAAATCATGGGGAAAGGTGTGCCAGGTAGGGTCTGTTTGTGGCACTGCAATCAGGGAAACGAGCGTTGAATAGGAATAATCGGGAGTTATCGGGGGCTTTTCAAGCGATCAAGAGACTGTAGCTTTCGGCAGAAATCTATTTAATAAACATTTTTTTAACTGACAGTTTGTCTCTTAGGGTCCTGGAATTAGATGAAGATGATTTTTCTTCCACTCTTAAAAACCTAGTGGATAAGCTTGCTTGCATTGCATACATTTACAACATTAAAGGTTAAAGTACATTTGAACAAAGTTATACTCAAAGAAGAGTCGATCTAGCCATGTCCGTCAGTTCGTCCGTCTGTCCGCCCGTCTGTCCGTTCGTCTGTACGTTTCTAGGCAAACTAGTCTCTTACTGTTAGAGCTTTTTAAATGTTATCATTTCTTTCTATTAATTTTACCATCTTCATTATGCCTTTGACAACTATGAAGCAAAGACCTGGTATAGTTTAGACTCGATCACGAATGTTTAGTTTAGTAATGCTGATCGTAGGCCCGAGATATACATACAAACTTGTGATCAAAATTATAATACCCCGCAGTGGTATCAAAACAGAAGAGGTAATTTCACTTTAACAAAGAGACCCAAAATCAGAGCAAGGGGAAAAAGCTCATTAACCTTTATTTGTACACTCAACTATTGCTGCACTCGAGGCACACTACGATCGAAGGAGCCCATGAATATAAATAACCGAAAAATGAAACCGAACCAAGTCGAGCGGAGCCCTCTCAAGAGGTGTACAAAGCTGGGATCGACAATGTATACACTATCGATCCGTTCGCCGGCGATCTGTCAAATATGTGCGCCATTGTGCGAGTTGGACTCGTTTCCAGAGCCACTCAAGACTCGATTCGAGTCGAGTTCGGGCTTGACATGTTTGATTTGTGGCCGTGATTGATTGATTGCTGCGACTCGCGCTTACTCTGCCTTGAACTTCAAGTAATGATTTTCGATTTTGCGCAGGCCGCCTGATATAAAAACTCTCCTCTGGATTGGTTCCCACAAATAATGACATTGCGACTTTGGCGCAACGGACAAGATGGAAGAGCCGCGTCTGCGGATCGGTAAATCTGATTGACAACTTAACTGATCAGAGCCGGGATCAGGGCTCAGAATCGGCGTCGAGATCGGCTGCCGAGGTGAAAATTTACTGCGTGCGTGACTCTTCTGCAACGAAATGTAATCCATATACCCCTGGACTACCATCGCTGCAGACTTGTTAACAATTACTATGTTTATGCTACGAATTTCATGAATTCTTGAAAACGTGAAATTTAAAACAGCCACTGCTTAAGCACACACTAGAATTCGTTCGTTAATTTTAGCAGAGATGCTAGACTAGTCATTAGTAATAAAAATAAATTAAAATAGTCATATTATTTTTGTCCTACTTCACTTTGGTATTTTGCAAAAATGTTTAGGCTTTAAGTGGTTTTTGTATAACTTTCCCTCAGCGTTGCCACACAACTTAAACACCATATGACAATGAGTTATTCCATGATAAAAATGCAAGCTTTCAATTACAAAACAACAACTCTAATTTATAAAAATATTTATGTAAGCAGGATGGAAGGCTGAAGGAAATGTTGAAAATGAAGATAAATGTTGCTAGACATGTTGAGCAACAGCCAAAATAGACTGATATTGCTAGGAACATGCTGCCAACTCAAATGTAGATGTTGCACAAGTTCAGCATTCAAAGAAACTGTATTTTATTTAATAACTCCTATGTTTATCATTTCATTTCACTCAATCTATTAGAGCACATCAGCACAAATGTATTAATTTCATATCAATTACGACTGTAGCTTATATATAAAACAATATATAAAAAATATAAATCTTATATTATTATCCCATATGATCAATTAATAAAATATAAAAAGTATTAATATAAGATCAATAACAAAATATTTAAAAAATTAAAAAACAAAAAGGAAAATCAAATAAAGTAAACATATCACTTTATATATTAAATAACTCATACACATTATTTTTTTTTCAGTGTGTTGATGTTCCCGTGAACTGCCATCGCCATCGCTTGCCAATATCTGTTAAAAACCAAAGGAATCCACGCAAAGTGAGTTAGTTATTCGGCCACTCGTCTTGAACGACTTCGTCCTCGTCTGGGCCTATATCTTTAGCATCTGCGGCCATAAATAAGCCAGGGACAGTAGAATGTTTCAGCACAAGGGCCTCGTCTCGCTGCCTTTTGGCCATCTTGACATACGAATAAGTGAAGTAAGCAACCGAGACACAGCCCAAACCTCAGTCCTTTTTCGATTTGGTTTCTCAGCTCGGGTCACGTGCACCATTATGCATCCAGAGGTGAAGGTATTTGCATCAGCCTCCCATCGATGGTAGATTATTGGAATCTTTCTTGGGATTCCGTGCGCACGGAACTTAATTTTTAGAGCAAATTATCAAGAGTCGACAGTGGAATTAAGACTTATACTAGGTGAAAATATTAGTTAAAGGAAGCTACCTTCTCACCCCAAAAAGGTCATCCAAATAAATTACTTTTTTAATACATAGAGCCGTAATATTAAAAGCTAACGCAATTAATTGCGATCAATGTAGCTAACGAAAATGGCCTGGCCTTGTGTAAATAGCAAAGCCAATTAGACACCTCGTTGACTGAATTGACAACTTTGGAACTCAATCCACGCAAATCTCACCAGATGCCAGCCAGAATCGTGAACTGTCAGCATCAGGCTCCCAAAAAAAGAAAAGAAAACAAGGCAGGGAGAGGAAAAAACAGCCTTGCGTGTATGTCGCGTACTTTGATATCAGCCAGGAGGGATCTCCCTTGGCCAACGCCAAACAAGCTGGACAAAATGCAGGCAGAAAGTGAGAAGCGGAGAGATTTTAATTACATCTACCACACCGTACTGTACTGTACGACTGGGCCTCGTTCGACTGGCTGGCAATTATTTACATTAACACGATCACAACTCAGAGACACTGCACATGCATCATCGTGTTGCGATGTCGATCGAGATCTCCAGGCTCCGGCCTCCGGTCTGCACTCTGCGATCTCCGGTCTCCGGTCTCCTGTCTCCGGCATCCGAGTTCGGGCCAGACAACAGCCGCTGTCTGTGTGCCTGCCATGTATGCATATTAATTTATTGGAATCATGTTAGTGAGTCGATATTGATACAAATCCATTTTCGATCGCGTTTCCCCGATACCAAAGGTTGCCTGCCAGAGGGACCTGCAGACCCATGCTGGGTGCCCGAAGTTGGCAGCAGACACTACACAACTACCACAACGCTCTCCGCCCAGTGTCTGTGGGCAGGAGCTGCCTTCGGCTCGCCTCTGGCAGCTTCTGTCTGCGCCAGCCCCTCTCCTCCGGCTGCGGGGATCCTCCCTACACACATATATCGCATGCTCAGCGACCGTATTGAGCGTTAATCGCCCGACTATCATGCGATTACGGAGGAGTGCCGGGGAACTGCGGCACCGCTCGGAATGGAAGCATCTCCGCCTTGACAGCTGCGATGTTTGGGCACCTTTTTTCTAATTAAATTCAATTGATTAAACATTTGATTTACGAGAGCTGGTAAAACTTCCTTCTAACTTGGCTCAATGGCGAGTCACTTCCTAGGCTTTTTCAGTGCCTTGATTAGCGTGATTTAAGTGTCATAAAAGGGTAACAGTCATTATGCATTTATAGGTAAATAAGCTACATTTTACTTAGTTGTGATTTTAAGGGAAGAGTCAAATTGATTCAAGCCAATTTACTTAAGAAAATGTAATCAAAATGGTGCGAGTGAGTGGCTCCTTAGAGATTGACGCAGTCGACATTAAGGCTCTTCTTAAGGAAAGTCATTATATCTGTGACTTCATTAATGCGCATCTTGGTGGGCTTTCCAGCTCCGTGGCCAGCGTTCGTATAAACCCTCAGCAGGATGGGATTGAGCTGGTACTCCGAGTACCGCACGGCCTCCTGGAGGGCAGCGGCAAACTTCAGGGAGTGCAGGGGACTGACTCGATCGTCGTGGTCGGCAGTCAGGATCAGGGTCGAGGGGTACTCCTCATTTGGGTTCAATGGGAAGTGTACATTGTGCAGCGGCGAGTACTTGAACAGGTTGGCGAAGTGCTCCCTGTCGGTGGGGCTGCCGTAGTCCGAGCACCAGGCATGGCCAATGGTGAACTTGTGGAATCGGAGCATATCCATGACCCCGACTTGGGCCACTGCAGCTCCGAAGAGATCCGGTCGCTGGTTGATACAGGCACCCACCAGGAGGCCGCCATTCGAGGCGCCCTGAATGGCCAACCGATCCTTGGTGGTGTAGTTGTTCTTGGCCAAGTACTCGGCAGCGGCCTGGAAGTCATCGAATACGTTCTGCTTATTCAACAGCCTGCCGCCATTGTGCCACTTAATGCCGTACTCGCCACCTCCCCGGAGATTGGGGAAAGCCAGGACCCCGTCGAAGGTATCCATGAACATCAGACCAGTGATGCCAAACGAGGGCATCAGGCTGTAGTTGAATCCACCGTATCCGTAGAGCAAACAAGGGCGGGGATCCACAGAGTCCTTCTTCCTGCGTATGATGAACATGGGAACACTGGTGTCATCTTTGCTTTTATAGAACACTTGCTCCACCATGTAGTCGTCCCGGTTAAAGCCCTCCAAGTTGAGCCGGATTTCTCTCAGGACCTTGGGCTTCTCAACGGGCCTGGTGAAGTCGTAGTGATAGATTATGCCCGGCGTCAAGAAGGACGAGAAGCTGTAGAAAATCTCCGAGTACTTCCTCTTGCCCGAAATTCCATTGATAGTTCCAATATCCAAGCCGAATTGTCGGAGGAGTTGCCCCGTGCCCAGCTCCCAGGCTTGCAGAATGTTCTTCACATCCCGGTTGTAGCAGATCAAGAGCTTGTCCTCGTTGACGCACTTCGCCCAATCCAGGACGTCCGTCTCATGTTCGGGTATCAGCGTTGTCCAGTTGTCCTCGGCGGGATGCTCAAAGTCGATGACCACCACCCGGTAGTTGGGCGCATCCTTGTTGGTTTGGAAATACATCTTCGACCCTTCGTTGGTTATGTAATCGTAGTCCGCCTCAAACCTATCAACCACAGGCTTAACCTCTAGTTTTGAGTTGATTTCCTGTCCCGGACTTAAGTCGGCATAGTAGAGCATATTGTCCCGAACGGTATGGCTAATGGACAATATTAAGTATTTGCCGCAGTCGGATACCTCAGACTGAATACGCCAAGTCGGGTGTTCCGGAAACTCTGCAACCAACGTATCTTGATCCTGGCTCTCCCCTACGCGATGATAGTACAGTTTTTGGTGCTCATTTTGCTTTGTCTCCGAGCCATCAGTTTTGCCATCCTGGTTGGGATATCGGCCATAGAAGAAGCCCTTGTTATCCTTCGTCCAGGCGAGATTGGAGAACTTGACCTTCTCTAGAATCTCGGGAAAATCGGTGCGCTCCTTAGCCTTGCGAATTCGTATCTTACTCCAATCTGAGCCATTTTCACTCAGTCCGTAAGCCATAAAAGCCCCATTCTCAGAGAATTCCTTCTGGCTTAAGGCGGTGGTCCCATCGGCGGCCAGGCTGTTGGGATCGAGAAAGACCACCTCCGGGCCCTCCAGACTCTCCTGCTGCATCAGGACACTTTGGTTCTGCAGGCCCGTGTTCTTAAAGAAGTAGAAGAAGTCGCCCTCACGCGTGGGACATCCATATTTCGGGAAATTCCAGATCTTAGTGAGTTTGGCATTAAACTTTTCCCACTCCTCACACCTTTCCAGGTAGCGTTTGCTAATACTGTTCTGGGCATTGACAAACTTCTGGGTCTCCGCTGAGTCGGGATCTTCAAGCCAGCGATAAATATCCCTTATTCGATATTCGTGAATCATTTCCTCAGCTTTATCGTCCTTTCGAGCCTCGGGATACACAATCCTCGGATGTACTTCCTCTGCAGCCGGAGGGTTCACGTCCGTGGGTTGACTTACCGACGCTTTTGGTCGGGTCATCGTGAGTCGATTTTTAGAAAGCAACAGAAGGTTCTTTTCTATGTTTGAAAACAGTAATTTTAACATTTAATTTGGATAATGTTCAGAATTTGAATTTTGAATTTACCTATTGAAATGACAATCACATAAAGTAGGTACTTGATTTACAAAAATCAAATGTCCTAATTTTAAATAAGAAATTAACTAAATAATAAAAAAAGGTTAAATCCAAGATCTCGTAATATTTTAAAGGAAAACTATTTCTAAATGTATTCTCAAGGAAGTGAAGAGCTTACATATTTTAGAACCTGTATCTATATCTATGCGATACATGCACTTTTCCCAAACATTTCAAATATATAATATATATATATAACCTACCCCACGATGGGGTGAGTTTAGCATATTTTGATTAAATTATAATATAAAGCATGCACTTTAATTATAAAGGTTTTAAAACATTGGCTTGACGAATTAATATTTCCATCTATCTGAGTTATTCTTAACTTTTATTTAGGGTAATTATCGAAATTCAGATTCAGGGTAAGGAGTTTTTGCTTTGGGGGAATCTACTGATAGGGATGAGGCAAATAGAGGGTTCCTAACCCAACGTATTGACGTCTCAAAACGCTTTTCTGACTGCTGGCGGACCGGCTGGAAGCCTGGGCACGCTGAGCATGTCAACAAGTCGGCTACACACACCGGAGAATAGGTGTAGCCACAGCGGAGCGGCGGAAAAGGAGCAACAAGTCAAGCGGGCTGACAGCCAACATGAGCGCAACAGCAGCGCAGAACAGCAGAAACAAGGGCTGCACTTGGACAAATCTGTAAAATAAATTGTAGGGCAGAATCACTGAGGATTGCTAAGGAAATATGTTATTTTTGGTATGCCTTTAAATATAAAAAATGCTCAAACTTTAGCTTTTTAAGTCAGGATTAAAATTCGATTAAAAAATACATGATACTAAATTGACGATAACTATTGACTGACGCATAAAGTAACTTTCTTGATAAGACTCACAGTTAGGAACTCAACATACGAAGTACATATGTTTAAAAGCATCCATTCAGTGGAAATCAATTCTGTACGTCTTTAAACTCTAAAATGTCCTTTACCAGGACCCCTTGGGTTTAAATGTACCTCGGATTCAGGGATAAATATTACTTGAAATTAAGTATCTCATACTCGGGCACCATAACATATAAAATATACTAATAGTAAAAAAAATCGATTACTTTATAATTAATTTTATATATATAATTATTTTTATTAAGTTATTTTTATTTTTTTTTATTTTTTAAATTCAGAAAATTACAGTAATAAACTTTTCCCTCTGTGGACATTTGGTAGCTTGCGATCATTCCACGCTGCTGCGTCGATGGATGCCGAGCTGGGCTGGAGGATTGTCATGGGGGATTTGGGGCTCGATCGAGATTCTCAGCTTTTGCTCATCTTCATCTCCCCAGAGGTCGCAGCACTCGCACAGCACTCACATATTTACGCAACGCAGTATCTGTATCTGTAACCGAGTATCTAAGTGTATGGAGATGAAACCGAGTGTGTTTTTGTCGCAAATCGCCAAGATTGCGATCTCATTAAGGCGAATTATTTATGTCGCTGGCTATGTTCTGGCCAGTGCAGTCCTCGCTGCGTTCTCCGATCCTGCTCCCCGGTCCCCCGAGGATCGGGATCGATTTGACTGCGACTGCTTCTGCTCCTCCTGCATTCGTGATGATTATCACTGGAACAAAGATGTCGCTCCTCTGCGACGCTGCCGTGGCTCCCAGTCAGCGATTTGCCAAGCGTTTAGGCTGCCCCGATCCCAGTTCGATTCCAGCGACTCAAGTGTGCGATTAACGCTCTGCCGGGGTAATAATTTATGCCCAGACTCAATTGATTTTAGACTTCTGTCACACGATCGCTGGCGAGGCCAAGGAATTGCTTAAAATCCGGAGAAATAATGTATACTTATTTTTCAATACATATAATAGTATATTTATATACTATTTATAGAATATAAAGTACATTTAAGCATGTATTTCTGTATCATTAGCAACCACTTAGAATTTATCATGTAGAATCTCATTCCACTAGGATTTAGAATCTCTGGAGCTTGTACTTTAATTCAAGTTAGTAATAATGTTGAGGGATTGATATGTTAATGAGCGTTTGCTTAGCTTTTGAATCCGAAATGGCATGCCTTTATATACATTCATCTGTTTCTCTTGAAGTCAAGTTACGGGACACATATGCCTGGCCATATATTTATCACTCTCGCTTATCAGGTGGCGCTGCTTAGAGGAAGCCGCAGAGCTCATCAATCTGGGACTGGACCCGCCAGCCCCCGGCCGCAAGGTCCATCTCCCAGTCAGCCGCAATAGATGAGAATGGTTTTGCACTCTGGCCGGATGTCCCACGAGTCTAATCAGGCCGTAATTTGAAGGACAAGGCGGCAGGAGCAGCATCCAGTCAACAGCTTGCTTGAGTTTGGCTCTGACTTATTGTAGGTGACTCTTTTTTTATTACCACTCACCTCACACCTGGGCCGGCGCACCCCTTTCCGGGCATTTTGATCCATTTGGGGTCCGTCTCTGGCCGGACATTTGGCAAAAGAATGGCCAGTGATTTGGTGCTCGGCAAATGAATGAATTAGTTCCTTGGAGACGACCTCGTGCACCTCGGACTGGCTGTGGCCCGGTTGATTGATGTTCTCGGGCCAAGTCCAGGCAGGCGGAATCAAAAATTTGCCCATAATAAATTGTAATTGGTTAGAAATACACTTTAAATATTTATTTTAATTCGGAATTGATATATCGCATTGCGTCAGGCGATGAGCGATTTATGCGTTTGCATTGAACTGTGAGATAAATGGGAGAAACCCCACTCGAAAACGCATAATGAAAAGCGCTGGCATCGGAAAATGTTTACAATATACGAGCACAGCCTCTCGGGGGAAAACGGGGCATAAATATTGATAAACACACATAGTTTCCTCCGGTGCGTGGATCGGTCTCGGATCTCCCCCGACTTGTACTTTTAATGAGGCTAAAAGATTTGGCAATTTCGTATTCCAAGCCCGAATGACCAAAATGGAATCCGCACACGTGCTCCAGTGCCAGCTCATGCGTGGGGATCGATGAACGTATCGGTTCGGATCGGATCGGACCGGATCGGCATGGCTCTGGCTTTGGCTTTGGCTAGTTTTCTATTAATTACACTGATTTATGTTCTCATTGTCCATTGTATTGGGTTGCCAGGCAAGCGGCCCAGGGCTCTCCTCGCCCCTGAGTTTATGATGGTTAACTTTTTTAATGGTACTCGGGGGAGGGAGCGGGTGTCCAGGACGAATCGAGGGGAAAGCACCTTTCCATTGTTATAGTTCGGACCGAAAGAAAGTTGATTACGATTCTCGATTTTGCGGGCCGCAGATGCCAGCAGATAAATAGGGAAGTTCGCCGGAATCCACTCATGACCAATTTAAGAACACATTAGCCACCGATCGATCCGTTGGATAATAATTTCTAGCCCAAATTCATTTTGCATATTCACCTTCAATTCCAACTCTCGAAATGCAGTTAAAGATACACAAAGGCAGTCACTTAGTATTGTATTTGGCCATACAAAATCTACGCCAAAAATCGAGCATGGGTCAAGTTCTGTGGAATAAATATATTTGTAAAATCAAAAAAACTAGTTCTATTCACATTTCATGACGGGAAAGTCAGAAGAATTAATGGGGTTGCAATTCATTCAGTATATGGAATTTAAAAAGACAACATTTAAGCATACTAAAATATATGTTAGCCAAGAAAAATCATTCGAAAACAAACTATTACTTGCATAATACCTTAGAACATTATATTCTTACTACAATATACATTATAATTATACCACAATTGTTGGCAGTAGTCCAAAAGCAGAACAACAATCGTGTAATTCTACATCAGTAGCTTGTTTTTAAATTATATTAATACGCAATTTATAATAACGTATTTTCATATTTACTTACTCAAGTGATGTAGATTATTCTAAAATTCAGTAGCCCCTAAGGAGAAAAGGATTTATTATTGAGACAAAAAATTATAATAAATATAATAAAATAAATTTAAAACTAAGTAAACTGGCCAGGCTTGCCAAACTCCGTGTTGCCCTAATGCTGTTTTATATAATTTTTGCTTCTTTGATTGCACAGAAATTAGTTAATGTAGATTATTCTGACATCCAGTAGGCTTAAGAAGCAAAAAAACTTAAACATAAAACCATAATAAATATAATCAAATAAAATAAATACAGAAATTATCCGATACAACAAATGTGAAAAAAATATAATAAAATGCAAATACATATATAAATTATGTTATGTAAATAATATTTTCAAGATATATAGCATATTTTTCATTTCTATTATGTATAAAAAATAAATACTATTAAATTAGGATATTTGAACACTGATAAAAGCGCGTAAAAGCTTGGAGGGTGTCTTTAGATGACTTTTTTCTCTTAAAAAAATTAACGAAAAGGTCTCCTAAACGTGGCTGTTAAGTTATGGTATTTGTGGAGCGATGTCAAAATTAGTTATAGTATTAGCTGGTGCTACCGGGCGCTCGGGCGACATACCTACAGATGGGCACCCTAGCTATCATTCCACACTTTTCCCACTTGAGGCAAACAAACAAACATCGGGCGAGATCCCATACTCGAGCACTCTCCGCAGTTTTATGTATCTTTGGGATGTGGACGAGCCGCGATTTGTGGTATTTTGATTCCGCTGCTCTGTTTGTCGATATTTGAATTATTTCCATCGCCACTGGCCCTGCAGGGGGTGGGAGTGGATGATGATGGGGCTGTGATTCTGCTGCAGGCCACTTTTTGGCCACAATTGTGTGGCCTGGGCCCCGGGCCCCGGGCGCGGCCTACGGGCCCAGTGGAAGACCCCTTCCGATCCGCTGGTTGCCCGTTGTTGTAAATCAATTGGACGCTGAGTGCCCCAATGTGCTGTCGATGGGTTTACAATCCGTCAAAACAGTTGGCATGGGCACGGAACAGCAAGTCCACCTCTCTCTGCCACCAGCGACCTATTAGCGAGTGGTCCAAATAAACAATCAATCCGGGGAGTGTTTAAGTGCCTTCCACGAAAACAATAAAAAATACAATCGCGACTGGGAATGAGGCATTTAATCCAGCAATAGCACAATTAGAAGAATGTTCTCGAAATTGCTCTAAATAGATATTTCCAATGTGGTAGCCATACTTTTATAAGCTACCGAAAACCCGAAGAAGTTTCTGTTTATGCTATTCAGCGAGTTATTTTATTCAAATCTAATTTGAACTAGTTAGGAAATAAGCTTTCTGCATTGATTTATATCATTTTCTGATTTTTGAGGGGGTATTTTTTAATAAACACTATGTCGGTCTTTTCAGCTTATTAAGATCTTTTATTTCGATATCCTTTTAAGGTACAATCCGCCTTAAATTCAAATAGATCAGCACTAAAGATGGCAGAATATCCATGTATCCATTCTGTATCGATCATTGACGCGAAGGCCGATATATGTGAAAAATAACGATAACCTGTTTGATATATCGGACCAATAAAAATAGATTTTTAAATTAAATGTAAATAGATAAGTAAATTATATATATATAAAACATTAATAAATTACAAATTATTTAACATTAAAGTATTGTAATGATGGAAAAAGTTTCCAAACATATTTTATTTATATTATATATAGTTTATATAATAGTAAAGTTTATAGTAAAGTTTCTAAACATATTTTATATAATGTATATATATATTTATATAATATATATTTATATAACTTTTTCGATAATTTCTATTCTTACCGTTAAATGAGCTATATTTTTTCTTAATTCAAATTTCGATAGATCAGCTTTACAATATTTTCGAAAGATATTGAGAGCGATATTTTTATCGACGTATCTGTCGGACTTTTCCTACGGATATATACAACCCTACCCAACACATTTTTTGAAATTCGAGGACTTTATCAATTTATTTATAAATTTAAAAAAAATTTTTTTTTAATTTGTTTAAAGTGTATTTGATTGTCGACTTGTTGATGTAGCTTCGTCTCCAGCTTATTATTTAGCTCGACTGACCGAACTTTGCAACCAATGGGCAGCAGCACAGAAGCATTACAATCCGACTGGAATGGCAACAAAAATTGTAACAATGGCAGCACAACGATCAAACGCTTAAGCCCGGCAATGTATCAATGTCAGCGATGGGCTCTGAAAGCGGTGAACGGATCCACCTTCTCCAAGGGGAGAGAACAGCACCTCACCCATTGGCGGAGAATCGGGATGCCATTGTTTCGGGGACAGCCCAAACGTGAATTTTTTAAGGTGATCCCACCGGGCCTGGCTCGTCTTATTGGTGGATTCACCAGTTGGCCAAGTTGGCCATTGTTGGTTCGACATTCTCCGTCGCCTGCGATTACTATATGAACTTGCCTCGAGTCGCTGTCGTTGCCATGTCAAGAAACCAAAAAAAAAAAAAAAGAAATCGAGGGAAATATAACCGAAGAAAAACATCAACAACAGAAATAATAAACAAATCATTTCGCGAACACCGACACATGCTTTCGTCCAACGAATTCCTTGGGCTCGGGACACCCGCACACGATGCGATATTGATTCGATCGCAAGGCTGTCAGGCCGCTCCGAGGTGGGTCCCCCATCCTCGCCCTCTGCCCTCCAGTTTCCCACTGAGAGCTGTCGGGGCACTTGATTTGAGTTTTCATAATTGCATGTCTTCGGTGGAAATTTGTGTGTTGTGTGGGGAATGCAACTGGAAGTGAGCGGTTCAAGGTGGAGAGAGAATATCTCCAAGCATTCCCATGTGTTTACTTCTATGACTACGTAATCAGCCCTGGCTTTCTATTTCGACTGTGCTCTCCAAATTGCTAGGAACAGTCTCCTATCGTCGAGTCTAGATTAAGAATTACACTGGAATTGCGTTTGTGTGAGTAAGAAATAGAACGAAGTGGTTACTGTATCTATATGGGGGAAAATAGGTTGCATTTTTAAATAAGATATTATGATATTGCATTTAGATATAAACAAAAAAAGGCTAGATTTAGCCAAACGATTTCATTTTGACTGCACTGGTATTATGTGCATACTGTGCGTGTGTCGACATAGGCCGGGCAGAGATATGTTCTGACTTGCGAGTTGGGGTTATTGGCAGGGATAGATATAGATTTTACTAACCGAGTTAAGGATCATATTCTCTTTTCGTTTATTTCAAATTAATTAATCATTTAATAAGGAAAACAAGCCAATAAATTGCGATAAATATTTATAATATATAGTTATACCTATATCATCATTTAAATTATTTATAATTGACAGCAGCAAAGGGAAATAAGATATAGTAATACTGTCATCGCTTAAATTATTTATAATTGACATAAGCAAAGGGAAATAAATAATAATCCTTCTCGAATTCTCAAATTTTGCTTTCTAATTAATTATTTTTCTTGATTCTACACCACTGCCCGTTGGTGTAAGAATTCTGGCAAGAATCCACAGCACTGCTGTGGAGTTCGCAGCAGCATCCGCGGATCGTAGATCTCAGCTGAAGTGGAGGAGAACGCTGGTCTGGAAGAGGCTGAGCCTGTTGATTGCCTGAGTGGAATGGAGTATCGCAGCTGCTGCCGCTCGCGATCCTCTGCTTATTTTAGTTGGCCAAACTGTCAAAGATATCCCAGCTTGCGGCGAGCCTCCCACAGCTCCCCGGATCGACGACTGCCTATGTGGCTGCTTGCAGATCACCTGATTGATGATTTGTTTGTTTTGATATACGCCAAAGGCGCAGGGGCTGGGGCTGCCGCTGGGGCTGGGGGCAGAAATCTCTTCGCACCTAGGGGGAAATAAATTATGCCAATATCTGGGTGTCTGCCGGTTGCCGCGAATGTATATTTGGAGCAACGCCACCCCAGAGCGAAAGTGTTTTAATTTATGAATTATAATTTATTCGCCCGATTGGCATTCACATTTCGCCACTGTTGGCTGGAATGTGCCCACACATAATATGAACCAAATATTATTCTTAATCTCTTGACCCATCGAGTGTATCAATCATTGAGTGGTCGATTGATGGTGCTGATGGACATCCCTCGTTTGGAGTATGAAAATAACAAGAAAAATTAATTTAATATTTTAATACCATCAATAACTCAAATCGTTGGTTCTTGATAAAAATTACTGTTCAGAAGGAGATATTTTATAAAGATAGATGATACGATCTTAAGGCTAGGATGTTCCTAAAGAGAAATAGAACTTAATCTCAACACATTTGGTAATTGCTGGAATTAGTATTTAATTTAGCCCGTTTAATCCCATAGCTCCTCATGTTATCCAAGCATATTTACTCCTCCAGATCGCTTTCAATTCCAAATACCGCGTCCGCTGTTTGCCAGCCCGCCAAAGAAATCCAAGGGAATCTGGGGACACTAATTGCTTGGGACACATTTCTTATGCCTGCCGCTGACACTGACGCCTTCTGCTGCTCCTTGGTCCTTGGCCGCCGTCGCCCTTAGCTGTTATCAGCGGAATTTTAAAGCGCATCTCGGCGAAAAAAAGAAACCAACTAAGGAAGGACGCTGAGGGATGAAAAGAGGAATGTGCCGTTGGACATGGGCAATTCATGCCGCTCCGGCTGCTGCAGCTGCCTCCTAATTCGCTGGCATTTTCTTTATTTTAGCCAAATGCGTTGTGTCGCCCCCAACTCTTCCAGTGATGACCGCTGTGGTCTTGTAGCCGTCCTCCTTTCAGCTCCGGCTCTTCACAGCTTCAATTGCCACCTCCGCGGCGGCGGCCAAGAAATGAAATTCTTGATATCTTTTGTTTGTCCTTACGCTGAGTCTGTCCTAACGCATCTTTGTCCCTTTCGCTTCTCTAATTAAAAAAAAAACGAGGGAGCAACTAATTTCAACAAGCCGAAGCCCAAACGCCCTAACCGTTCCTACTTACATACAATAAATACAAAGCCTCACCACAAATGATCTTATTAAAAAAATAATAATACAGGGGTGCCCCAAATATCACTATCGCTCTGAAATCACTGTTAAAGGTATCTAAAAGTATGCCATAAAACGATTGAGGCTCTTAGTTTAGAAAGAATTTGTTTTCCTTTTTTTTTTGACGACACTTTGTCGCAAAGTTCTAAGGACCTTTCTAAGTGATTTCAAAACGCTAGTGATTTCTCTAGCAGTAGTTTTGTATTTTCAGATCTATGGTGCTTCCTTTACAGCCGGAATACCCTTGAGAAGAGCATTAGAGGAAAAGAAAAGAAGAATCCCAACCGAAACGAGCCGAGTGACCGCACTAATTAGCCTCAAAGCTACATTTGGTATGCTTTTGATTTGTAAAAGATTTGCGCGCGATTCCTTAAAAAAAGTTGGGGTTCCGTGGGGGAGAGTGTGGGCTTTGGGTTGCATTTCTCGCAATAATTACAACGTGCGCGACCCCTTCCTCCGCTTGATGTTGTCAGCAATGAAACAATTCAGCAAACATGTCACATGCAACCGAATCAATTTTCGCATCAATTCGTGGGTATTGTGGGAAATGAAATGCCATGTCCAAGTCCACAGCCAAGCACAAGTACACACGACGACCACTCCCCCTTTCCAGCTGGGTTTCCCGCTGCCAAGAAGCACTTTTTGGGGGCAACTCCTAGAACGAGTGGAGCATTTGAAAGTAGCCAGTGGAGATTCTTCGGCTCCCATTTCTCATCAAAAGTCAGGGAAAGACAAAGATTGAAAAAGAATTTATGTTGTTTCGCCCCAAGCAGTGGTGGTCACTAACTGGGGGTATCTCTAAGCTGTTCCAAAATTTATTATCATGATAATAATAATATAAAATATTTAATATTTGTAGTGATCTTCACACTTATGGCCCACTCGATTTTTTTAACACTTGAATTAGCTCTTGGACTTTTAAGTGCACAAAGAATATAAATAAAATTTAGGTAAGTCCATTACCTAGTTCACTATAAGCCCATGGGATCACTAAAAAAGTAATCCCAGCATGAAATAAATAAATAAATATAAAATAATGACTTTTTCATTTATTTTTTATAGTAAGATCCCTCTTTCCTTGTAAATGACCCCTTTGCGCTGCCCCTGACTTGCTTAGAACAACACTGATTTCTCGAGCTGTCTGTCCAGTTGGTGGATGCTTCTGCCACTTCTGCTGGTGATGCAACGTATGACGCTGATGGCTCCGACTTGGGATCCCGATTGCGACTTGGCCAATGCGATTCGAGTTGTTGTCGAGCGTAATTAAAAGCAGTGCACTGCGAGCATGCTGGCGGGGCGATTGGCACAGTATTGGATCGGCGAGGCTGGGGGAAGAGCCTGGCCGGGGACTTGCACTTGTTTGCACACATCGAAAATTGCTCAGACACTTGATGACAATTTCACTTAAAAGAAATACTTGTGGCCAGCTGTGGACGCCGGCGGAGCGAGGGACTTAAGGGAATCTCGAGAACATTTTAATCAACGAGCAACCCCAAAGACGAATAACTTTTGTGCGGCACCGGTTTGCTGTGTCTGCGTCTTTTCTAAATTAGCAATAGAATGAAATCAAAGAAAAAATGTACGAAAACGAGGAATCCTGGTAAACCCCCGATAGACAAGGACAAATAATGACAAGCCAAAGGTCCTGCTAACGTTAGCTATTCCCCTTGTAATGACGGCGGGAACGTGTGAACCCAGTAGCGTCAAACGAATCGAAATCAATTAGCCAATTACACTTGAAGATGCCCAACGACCAGCAGTCAGGACGCTCTCACCAGACTAAGAAAGCCCAACAGGACCTCAAGGCCTGGCCAGAGTTCAAGTTGTATGACCTGTCTAGCTGTTTTGACCCGGCTTTAGGCCAAAAACCATCAATCGAGGCTATGAATTAGTGTGTATATGTTTTTCCTTTATTTTTGATTTTTATTAATTCTTCAATGAGCAGTTTTTATACCTGGTTCCCATATAGTACCAAGGGTATTATAACTTCGTGCCAACCGATAAACATAGGAGTTATAAAAAAAAAAAAACAGTTTCTTTGTATGCTGAGCTTCTGCAACATCTACATTTGAGTTGGCAGCACCAACATGTGGCTCAACATGTTCCTAGCAACATCTGTCTTTTTGGCTGTTGCTACTAGCATTTTTCTTCATTTGTCAACATTTCCTTCTGCCTTCCGTCCTGTTAAATTTAAGTTTTTCATGAATTTGAGCTTAGACAAAGTGTAAGCAATGCTTTGGGTGCCGGGTATCTCACAATCGATCACACTCGACTGTAGCTTTTCTACTTGTTAATTTTATTGTGTGCCTTTCATCCTTGCAAGTTTGCACCGCTTGATACCGTCTGTACTGTCAAAGAAAATTTCAATTTGCAAAGCCAAAACAATGGAATTTCGCCTTTTAAGTCGCCATTCCCAATACCATTTTCGGCCTAGCTTTTTTGCAATTTTTACGCACAGTAAAACGAACGGCTGGCAATATGTTAGCACGAACAGCGTTTGCAAAAGTGTGCTTAAATTATTGATGGGAATAGGTCCCAGATGGATCCACGCCAGCTGAAATCACTCATTGCCCGGTTCACACAGGGACAAAGAATAACAGGAGAGCCAGAAAATCCAGAACCAGCTCTGAGGTCCTTTTGAATGGATAATGTATTGTACATCTTCTGACAATGATTTCATGATTTTGCTCGACCACTCAAGGGTTGATTCTTCTGGGCATTCGCCCACTAATGGGTCAACCGTCACCCGGACGGACGTCAAAGTGTCTGTAAATCACCAACAGCCCGGCAAAGACAAAACAAATCCAGTGCGGCGGGTGGGTCGGACTCGGAGGTAATGGACATCGACACGGACAGCAGAGGTGAGGCTGGCCGGCAAATACATCATGAAATGCTAAACAAAGTCTGGACTAAAGGGGTTCACCTTCCATCCCGTCGCAGACTACACCTTTTTTTGTGGTCTGCCTTATTTTTTAGGGGTAATAAAGAAGAAGACCAACGTAAATTACTCTCAACGGTATAATTTGGCCGCTTACTTCACATTCTCATTGTTGGTGCTCTGTGTGGGCTATCCCATTGCATCAAAGTCTGGGACATGCAAGCCAGCCAAACATTTTTGTCCTATAAACTTTCCTTTCTGTCTGCCCTTTGAACCCTGGCGTCGAAATCCATTGGAGTTTGTATATAGCTGACACAAATGTTCTGAAAAATTACCTTGACTGACAGCTTAGCGATTAAAAGTAATATATGGGAGCTTGAAAAGGCACTTTCGAGCTATAACTGAGAATAATATAATAATATAATATATATTTACTATCAGGGGTGCTTCAGGCATCACTATGCCTTTGAAATCCCTTAAAAAGGTGTCCAAAACAATGCTACAAAATATATATGGAATTTGGTCTCTCCCACACTTTATTGCATTCTTTTAGACAGCTTTTAAAAGGATTTCGAAACAATAGAGATTTTTGTAGTGCCATGTATATTAAAAAGAGTATGTCATATCTGCTGATAAATGTGAGCTATGAAAGAAAGTCAAAAGTCAACTTAATAGCAAACATAGACCCCTGGGCACAACCCATGCGTCTTAGTCATAGCCTTTACTATTCCTGAGCATCAAATTACACACTCCTTCGCACCCATCAGTATACACCCGAATGGCTAATAAAGTTATAACGCAATTGTTAGTTTTAGGAAGCAAGCGTTTAGGTAATTCTCAGCCCTGGCAACACCTGAGCCTAGGACCTCTTGGCGTGGCCAACAAATATTAAAAGCCGAAAGCAATATTCATTAAAAATTGCCATAAAAGAGAACCCGACTTGATGAGACGTTCTTCTGCATTGTTTTTTTGTTTGCCCCTCCTACACTATTTAATTCATTCTTCATTAAAGGGGTTCGGGCTGAGGTGGGTGCAAGGTTGGGCCTCGTAATGTTGTCGTTTGCAGGGCCATCGCGCTGAGCTCTCCAAACCCCGACTTGGCTCCTGGGCGAGTGTTTCATTTCAATGCGACAGCCAGCCATGTAAGCGGCGGGTTCTCCGCTGCAGGCTGGGTGGCCAGTTGGCTCGACCCGCTGCCCATTGCCCGCTGCTTCTTCATATTTCGTACTTGAAACGTAATTACTTTAGAAAATAATCGTTAAAAGTAATGGTCTGTATCAAATATATTAAAATATAAGGCAACGACGGCGACTGCCATCAGAATCCAGGACGAGAACCAGAAGCGAGAGCTGTGTGGGGCTGCGGAAAGGGCAGGGGCCAGGATGTGGAGGTGTCTGGCACTGGGCATTCACACTCGTCATGTCAGGAGTCGTCAAAGTGTTCGCCAGAATTTCTACGTAAAGCGAAGAGACCATCGTACAGTGGTACAAATATTTCCAATTCCAAATGGAAAGTAACTAAGTAACTACCATTTTAAATCCCAGCTATAGCTTCCCCGTAAAATATAGAACATAAATATTTTTAGGCCTTTCTATAAATGTATAAAATGATACCTCACTTTTAATTGGTCTATCCTGTACTGATTATCCTCAAATTAATATAAAATTAACATTTTCCGAGCTCGACCACTGTGCCTGGTTAGAAAAAACGCTTCAGCTGGCGGAGGGCACTCGGCATGGGACTTGGACCATCAGTTGAAATGAGTTTTTATCAACGCCTGTCTGCCGGCTATCGCAGTGGCATACTGTGGGTCAGAAGGGAGTCCTGGCAACATTAGCGAGCAAAAATTTTATTGCACCTCTGGTTCCCTGGCTGTTGCTGTTTTCGCCGCCAAGTTGCGCTGCCCTGCCTCAATTTCATTCATAATATAATTCTCAGTGTCTCCCCGCACTGGAGTTGACATTAAAAAAGCAATTCGAGTTCGGCACTTTATCTGCAAAGATAGTTCTTTCCAGCTCCGGGTCGGACCCCAGCTTTACCTCCAAAGATATCCGATTCATAATGCATTAGGCGCCAGCCTCTGGCATCACCAGATCCCATTTTCAGTCCCCAGCTCCCAGCTCCCAACCTCCTGCTCTCAGCTCCCAGCTCGCAGTTCTCATTGCCGTTTTCATCTCAAGCCGTCTCATTCCTATTCCAGAAGTTCCTTTGTATGTTAAATTTAATTTCTTTTGTTTCGTTACTCGCACGTCATTTGCAAAATGAAATTATTACAAAATGTTTTCCTCATGCCCGGCTCATTTGCCATTGGTTTGGGCCCTATCCGCCCGGCTTTTCATTTGGCTTTTTGCATTTTTCCTCCAACTGCGGCTCCTTTCTTGGCCTCGTCTTCGTCTTTCCAAGCAGCAACAATTCCCGCGGGCATATCATTCGCTCCATCACTGGCGTGGCTTGGCTCTTGGTTTTGGCCCTAGTTGTGGGTCCTGGCTCTGGCTTCCCATTTCATTTGGGTTTGCTTCGGTTTTATGCTTTTCGTTCCCCTCCCCTCCTTCTCTCGTTTGCGTTACATTCCTTGGCGCATTTCTTAATCATTTTTGAGTGTCTTAACTTAAGTTGTATGCTCTGGTTTTAATTTCGAGTGTGTGGCCGGTCTCCTAACTGGCCCTGATGGTATCATTAGCATTTCCGCAGCCCATTCCCCGCACCACGGAATCGAGATGCATTAAATATTCGGCCAATTTAGAAGGAGCTAACTGGCATTCCTGAAACTTAATTTAAACATTAAATTTAACTGTAGATGTAGACAGCTTCTGCAAACTGTGGGTTATGACAGTCGGGTTGAAGCACAGAGTATATATTTACTCTTGATCGGCATCTGCAGTCTATACTATTCTATAGGTATCTATACTATATGTATAACTATTATTATATCTACATTTATACTATCGCGATAAGCTGGTCGATAGGGTCCGTAAAAAAGGGCCATTGTAATCACGGTTGACAAGTCAACATGCACAGTGTCCAAGGATTCATTTATTGGGATGAATGTACAATGGCGCATAAGCGAGCAATACAATTGCATATTTAAAAGTCATATACCAGGATAAAGCGACTAGCTATTCAAAGGAATTTTGGGCCTAGAATTTTGCCACGTCCTCCTCCAGATTATTTACAGCTGAAGGTAAGAACGATCACTAACATGTGTCGGAATCTGAATCCCCTAAATTGGGAAACGGTGTACAGTTGACCGTCTAGAAACTGATAAACAATGTGACTCAAGCGACATAATCAAAGGGAAATTTAGCAAAGAAAAAGAAGAAAATAAAAATAAAATAAAGTATTCCCAGGAATTCCTATTATTACTATTGTTCATATCGCTTTAACTAAAGTCACTAAATTAGAGCGAATTTATATTACCCGGGTTCCTTTATATACAATAAATTTATTAGTGGAAACGTCCTCTGAAAATGTTTGTTCAAACGGATGATAATGTTTGTGGTTCCAAAGGGAGTCTTTTATATCATCAGACCTATTAAATTCGGAGCAGGTTCTGGCAGAAGAAATACAGCACCAAGGAGGAGCAGTTCGTCTGAGCCCTTTCGATTGTGTTCTGAGCTTGAGCAGATCCTGGCTCGTTTGTGGCCATGTCTCATTGGTTATCTTCAGCTGGAATCGTGATGGCCTCATCATATACTCTTTTGGCTTATATTCCCCGGCAACATTTTTCAACACCACAATGCGAGGATCGTTTATCAAGCAGCCACCAAGTCTGAAGCGGGTCCGGCCCAAAGGATCGATGCCGTGGCGGGGAAAGGAGCTGCCCAGAGAGGTGCGAATAAATTACACACATCTGTCAACTTTTGAATTAGCCATTAAGGCGCAAAATGTGCTGCATTAATAACTGACAACGGAGGCTTGATTTGATTCGCAACAGACTGGGACAGAGCGGCCTAAGCAGGGCCCACTGTACCGCTTATGTCCATGCGCTATGTCAATGTCAGAGCCGGACAAAAGTGGTGGTCGGTCGGAGCCAAGACCTCTGGAGTTGCGCCTGCGCAGTGTCCTAATTGAAAGAAATTACTTTGAGTCGACGATGTCATTTGTCACCTTTTTGTGTTGTTTTTGGCTTTGATCTTATGATTCAAATCATTAAAACGAGTCTGGTAGCATAGATAGTTATATGAGAGCAAAAGCAACAGGCCAGAAGCAGTCACAAGTGTTGCAACTCCGAGGGTGTCAAGTCTTAAATAGATTCTACAAGTACACTACAAGCTACAGAAAATATAAAAAAAATAATATCTAGAAAAAAAAAAAATCTAGAGAAAATATAAGAAAGAAATATATATAATATATAGAGAAAAAATAATAAAGCAACTTTAAAAGATCATCAAGACAAATTGAGTATTTGACTAAACTTGACTTATAGGTTTCGAATAAAGCAAACATCTATTTGTGAATATCTAATTAAATAATATTTAATATTTTTATATATATTTTCTATATAAGAAAAATTTATTTTATGAGCATATTTTCTATTTCCAAGAAGGAAATACCGTTTAACCTTTAGCTCATAAATAAAGGTAAATTTTCTAAGTATTCAACCCTTATTAATTATACAGATTGAAAATTCTTTAGAAATTCTTTAGATACCTCCGATGGAATAAAACAATGCCCATTAATTGTTCATTCTCATTTATAACATGTTAACACAAATCTATCCTGTCCCATCGGGTTGCTGATGGAACTATCAAACTGTCATCGCTCAAGTGTGACAAATCAAATGGCATTCAGGCTCCGCAAAAACATTAAGCAGCTCTGGACGTTGATTTCAAACGGCGTTGACACAAACATCAGCGGCAACAACCGGATCTTTGTGGTCGCTCAACTCGGCCAGAATCGGTTGCCAACGGTCAACAGCCACAATGCAAATGGCTCAGATTTGCCTTTGGACCACAAATCGTGGACAGGGACAGGACACCTGGCCGGCCAGATGGGTGTCGACTGGCGTAGAGCTGAAGGACTCAGGACTCAGGACGAGACAATGTCGCACCGCCTGACATGCGGCCATAATGCGGCTCTCCAGCCAAACGGCCAACAAACAAACACACAGAAAAAATCTAAAACTGTAGCTGACAGCAACAAGGATACCAACGACAACAACACTTGTGTTTCCAGCAATAAACTTAAAGTTGACAATGGCAAAAAGTCAGTCAACACATGAGAGACTGTCCCGAAGTGAAGCATACCAGCAGAGATGGATATGGTGTAAGGACTTCATCAGAAGTTTTTCGAAATCTTTCAGGTTAATTTTTAAATTAAGCGAGAGGTCTTTAATCTTAACTTACTTAATTTTATTGTATTATTTCATCTATTTTTATGCTTTTTGTTTCAGAATATCCAAGACTCTTATCCAACTACATAATAGTGACTTACTTCTATTTATGGGTGCTTTTTTTAAAGCCTAAGAAATAAACTAATATAAATAATTATAAAACATTTATTATTATTATAATTTTTATATTTATTTAGTGTGAAGTACTGCCTATGCCCTGCATCCTTGGCTTAGCTGCCAAGGATATGTAGCGCCTTTCCATCAGTGACTGCCAGCAGCAACAGCCATAAAAGAACCAACAACGGCAATCATGAAATCAACTACTATGATATTCATCACCTCACTGTGAACAGCCTCGTCCCGTCGACACTTCCGAGCTTGGACGAGTGTATAAAGTCCCGACTGGATTTGGAACAGCAGGAACAACTCCACCAGCAAACGGCAAACAGCAACCAGCAACCAGCAAGCAGCTACCAGCAACGAGCAACAAGCACGGCAGCAACACTCAAGGCTGACAGACGACACAGCAGCGGCATCATCATCACTCACGGACGGACCAGCAGCAGAACGGTGACGGGTAAGTGAAATTAATTGCATTGTTTTTGGCCAATGAATTCCTAGTTGCCAGTTTTTGTTTTCGGCTTAAACGCCTTGCCGCCTTTTTGTCAAAACACCAACGACAGTGGCAGCGGCAGCGGCATCGGCATCGGCCACCAAACAAACAGGAACAACGACAGCCGCATCAGGAGCAGAGGGCATCATCACACAGTGGCCACAGCGCTCAGTTCCTCTGTTCTGAAAATCCATCCTGAACACCACCCCAAGCCCCAATTACCCTCCCTCGCCCTGTGACATTTTGCAGTTCATCACATGTGATTGCCGCAGTATGTTGCACAAAACATTCAGGCGGCACAGTGGTCTGAAGCTGGACTGCTCTTGTTAATATTTAAAAAATTATAAAAACACAATTTCTAGCAAGATTTCCCTTTTCTAAATTCAACTTTTGTGGAATTTTTGTGGCCATTCATGGGGACCCAGGATGGGTTCCTTTATTCCTCATGCAGTGTGCGCGAGTTTTGATGTTTTTAGAGCTGCTCGTTCCGCTGCCCTGCTCAGTTCATAGGCACTCCCCCATCATCTCTGCTGACTCCACTGTAGTCCTCATCGCTTTATCGCGCCTAGGCCCGAGTCGGGCCTCCAGTTTCAGTGCCACATCCATTCCGGGCTCCGGGTTCCGGGTTCCGGGTAACGGGTACCGGGTACTGGGTCCCAGGGCCGGGCTCCATGTCGCCTCCCTGCGAAGCCCCCTCTTAGTCGGCAGTCGGCAGGCGGCAGTCTCCTGGTGGCTCTTGCTCTAGTTAGTTACCATCATCAACATGTTGACATGTCTATGACTGCATGCATGTGTCTGTGCTGACACACTGTTTGTGACAGTGTGTGTGCGTAGCAATGCGCTAACCAAGCTCAACAGCGTTTATCACTCATGCTTATGGTCTTGTTTTTGCGGTGATATATCACACTTGACACTCATTCATTCAGTTTTGGAGTTTAGTGTCCTCGGCTCGTTATGTGCCACTCCCACCGCCACTTACCACAGGGCCCGGTGCCAGCCCCAGTGCCTCCTTGCCCACCATTTGAGTTTCATCACATTCGGGGGCACCAGTGCAGGCACAACTTCGGCCTCACTTCTCGAAAATGCTCCTCATTGTTTTTTTGGCAAAGACAATTGCATAGTTAACGGCCACACAATTATCGTCAGGGCTTCACTTAAAAAAAAATTGAGTCTTAACTTTTTAGGAATTCGGGAGTAAAAAGTAGGGCTGCCTCAGAAAACGTACTCTATTTAAACCAATAAAAATGCTGTCGAAAAGCGTGCTACAAAATTTCTTACACAACTATTTTAACTTTGAAAGCTATTTAAGAAATCTTGTATTATTTTATAATTATTATATTGAATTGTTATTATTATAATGTATTATTATTAAGTTATTAATATGTTAAAGTACAAATAACAAACATTAAATTGAAATCAATTTTAAAAATAGAAGTACATAAAATAAGCTCATGAGCTTAAGCGCTGATGAATTTTACAAAATGGTATTTGACTTTTAAGTATATGAACACTAGCAACGATTTGAGGACCGGGTATTTTATTGTCGAGACACACGACCATATCGCACATTTGTGTTTATCTTATTATTGTTTTCCGAGTTGGTTTTGTTTGGTTTTCAATGGCTCCACAAATGTTTATGCAGATGAATTGTATTTTGAGTTGTGTTTTCGTCTGGTTTGATGCTGCTAGACAGTTGCAGAGGAGCTGGAGAAAGGCAAAGGGAAATGGCACAACCGCGAAGGACTCCCAATCCTTCACCATTTGATGAATGGTGACGTATGTTTGCTAAGCTTTTATAATGCTTCTGTTAGCGGTGGCTGGATATTTCAAGCGATATTGATTCTGTGGATTTATTAAGCAGATTATCTTGAAAATAATAACTTTAAGCTCTTTAAATATATTTTTAACAATTTATATTAATATACTTTGCTTTAAACAGGAGAGTTTAAAGTAGTTCTACTATTGTAAAAAGTCAACAAGTATAACTATCAACAGGTTTTAAACTAGCTACACTTTTAAAGATGCATATACAAGGAAAGTTAAATAAATATGTAAATTAATATTAAATTCTACAGTATCTGCAGTAGAAACCTAACTAAATTATCAAATAGTTTCTTACGCAAAAATATATGAAATATGTGAGCAAATGCCAATATATTATCCCAAAGGGAGCAAGAGGGCCTTCAATTGGAATGTTAAATCAATGACAAGGCGCTCGAATAGCTTTAAAATATCTGCACATTTCTCAACCTTCTGCATGGAGTAAAATAATTGAAATCTCCAGGAGAACATAGAAACAGCACCCGGGGCTGCTCAACTGATCCAAAAATTGGGCGAAAAATTCTGACAGATACTATTAACACACAACTCGAAAACATTTGCCGAGACCATAATTCGTGGACGTTCAAACTGTTGGATAGATTCCATTTAACTTTTGACTCCAGCACAGGGCCAGCAGCTAGGTGGCTGCCATTCAAGCCATTCCCCCTGTGTTATGGCTGCCGAATGCATTGGAGAGTTCTATAAAATGTAACTCTGTCTAAATTTAAGGGCAGCGGGTCTGGCGCCTGCATTTTTATGGAATTCTGGCGACGCCATTGTCGCTGCGGTTGTCGTCTGACGCGTCAGTCAACGCGAAGAAAGGTGTCAGGCATTTTTTGCATTCTCCATTTTTTGACAGATGGACACGGGCAGTGTGGGGCTGAAAGCGATGCCGTGGAGTCCCGAGGAAGTTGCAGCTCGTGATAAAAATCGTGTGTCAATTCGGTTTGTGTCGTTAACCGCTGCCTAAACAACAACAGCAACATCGGATGTGGGAAGCGGTTTTTCCAGGCTCGAAAATTTTTCTGTTGCAATAGAAAAACGGACGCGTTACATGACATTTGTGGCAGCGAATTGGCAGCTTCCACCAGCTGCCTGCTGGATGCAATTGCAGGAACCTGACTGACGGCCAGCAATTTCCAAAGGAGTGGCCACAGGAGGGGTCCCAGTAGAAGTCGCAGTGGACATGATTGGGATTGCGTTCGAGGGGAAAATCAATGCAACCTGGGAATGGAATGGAATGGTTATGGATTTGGTTATTTTATTAAATATATTAAAAAGAGTGAGCATGAAATAATATATATAAATATTATAAAATATCTACTTATCAAGTCAGTGACGATTGACCTATGTGTCTATAAAATGAAAATTGTAAGTGAAACTTCTCTGGCTGTAAATTCACAAGGCCTTGAGGGCCGCAATGTGGGACCCTGGGCTTCCTCGCGCCAAGAACCAAACTTCGATGGAAGTAATGATCGCCATAGGTACGTCATCCATATCGTCAAGATGTGCATCCTGCTGGCATTCTGGGCCTGCTTCACAATCCTTTTAATGATATTCTATGCCAAGAGGGAGACTACCAGAACGGTTGTTACCGCAATGCCAAATGGAACGGTTTTAAGAAAGGCCACACTGGCCCAGGATTGCGTAAAGATCACCCTCCGAGGACCCATAGACTCGTATCTCACGAATCATCAGCCAGAAAACAGCGGGTCATTCGGAGCGGGTGTGAGAGTGGAGTATCGCAACTCCAACTTAAGTGTGACCTACCGGCGCACGGCCATGTGGAACATAGTCCTGGCCGACGCGGCCAAGTACAATGATGTGACAAAAGGCTTCCGAATCTCTGCACCTGGTGGGGCAGATTGGCAGGCCGTGGTCTCTGTAGAGAGCAATACTGATAAGCCGGTCGGGCTGCTGATAGAGATGGAGCCAGGACCCCTGATCTCCGATATAGGCGTTCTCTATGCCGGCCTCTTGATCATTTTGCTATATGTGGTGATCATCTTTGACGTCATAGACCGAACGTTTGTGGCTCTCCTCATTGGTGCCATCGCTATAGCGATCCTAGCCGCCCTGGGTCATCGGCCCGCTGTGTCCACGATCGTGTCCTTCGTGAACTTCGAGACCCTGATGCTGCTCTTCGGTCTCATGACCATTGTGGACCTCATGGCAACGACTGGCGTCTTCGACTACCTAATAGTCGGGGTCTACCGAGTTTCTAGGGGGCGCCCCTGGCCCCTGGTACTAATACTGAGCATAGTAATCGCCTTTCTATCGGCCTTTCTGAACAGTGATATCATGGCTGTGGTAATGACCCCGATAACCATTCGCCTCTGTGAGACGATGGCCCTGCGGACACAAGCCGTGCTGACCATACTGGCTATATATGCCAATCTGGGTGGCGCCCTGACTCCGTTGGGCAATCCCACGAACGCCATCGTGACCAACCATCCGTCCGTGGTGGCTGAGGGTGTGGACTTTGTCAATTTCACAATTCATATGCTTCCCGGGGTGCTGATCGCGATGCTCGTGGCTTTTCCCTTGCTCTATCTGGCCCTTCGGAAGTGGCTGTTCGTCCTGGACCAAAGTCAGTTGGATCTGATGGATCAGAGAGCAAGGGAAAAGGAGCCGCAGACCCAGAGTGTCTCGGAGCGAATAGCACGGCTCCAGGAGAGCAAGCCGAGCAAGCGATGGCTCAAACCAGCGGACAACTACTACGAGACCTTGGCCAACCTGGAAGAGAGTTACCAGATACGGGACAAGCCGCTCCTGATCAAGTGCTGCATCACGCTGGTCTTCGTCTACCTGTGCATGATCCTGCACTCTTTTCACGGCGTGGCTGATGGAGCGTCATTGGGCTGGGTGACCCTGCTGGGCGCCTTCCTGCTAATCATTTTGGACAACAAGAGCGACCTGAACCAGACCCTAGATATTATCCAGTGGTCGATCCTGCTCTACATCGCGGGCCTCTTTGTTTTAACTGAAGCGATGGTTCGTCTGGGTTTCTTCAAGTGGCTGGGAGATCACGCCGTAAGGGCTCTGTCCGCGGTGGAGTTGGAGCATCAGAACTCGGTGACCATAACTGTGGTGCTCTGGACAACAGCCTTTCTCTGTATTCTTATCGACAACTCCGCCGTTACCCTGTTGATGTTGTGCTTGTGCTTCCAGGTGGCCAACTCGGATGAGCTTCCGCTGCCGCCCATGATCTGGGCCCTGACATTCGGCTCCTGCTTCGGCAGCAATGGATCCCTGTTCGGGGCCGTGTCCAATGAACTCGTAGCTTGGATCTCCCTCAAGGCTGGCTACAAGCTCCACTTTTGCCGATTCTTCATCATCGCCTTTCCCATCATGCTTGTCACCGTGGTTATAGCTTCAGCTTATCTCCTGATTGCCCACCCTCTCCTGGGATGGCACTAAATTCATGTTCTCAGGAAATTAATTGCAATTAAAAGCAGAAAATAAAAGAATCCACATTGTAAACATATGTATTTTTAGTATTTAGTGTGAACGTATTGTTATTTAATATAATCTAGTGTGTACTTCATATATTTATAATAGTACTTAGTATTAAGTATCGATAACACGATAAATATCTTAAGAAGCGCAGCCAACTTCACTTGACAATAAGAAAAAGAAACATATAAATTAAAATTAAATTATATAAAATAAAGACCAACATGAAAGAATATGAAGTGTTCTCTTTATAGAAACCCTTAATTATTGGATATATAGATTTCCTTCACCATCTCAGGCTCTTTGAAATCGATAGAACATGGAAATATGTGTGCATACATCTAACTGAAATCGGATTGACATGCGCTCGAATATCGCGACACCTGACAATTGTGGCCAAAATGCAGCGCCAGCTGCTGTCAGTCATCAAAACGTGGACACGTTCCACGTGATCTGGGGTGCGTTTTTTTTTTCTGTGCTAGAAAAATGACAGCGGTATGTTGTCGGACCTATGCATAAGGTGGACTTTAAATTGTATCCGTTGCCGAATCATGCAAATCGAATTGCTCGGGGTCAAAAAGAACTAAATGTGTTTCAGAGAAACCCCACTGCTTTTATTTTGCAATTAAGTTGTTAAGTTTTAGAAAATTAGCATTTTTAATTGAGCATACATGACTACATATGCATGTACATACATATGTATGTATGTAAATGTACATGTATCATTCTTACTAAAGATCAGTTTGAATGACCGCGTCACCGTTTATATCCCTCACCTCAAATGACGTAATGTATCTCTTTGTCATTTTATTGTTTTAGTGCTACAAGTTACACTTATATTAATAATTATTATTATAATAATTAATGCTATTCACATACTTTTGGTTTTATTAATGTTGTTCATCTTATTAATTATTAATCTAAAAATACTAATCTAATGCTTTTATTCTGTATAAATCAGAAATATTACCAAATTAGAGGCGGTAAATATGTATTCTTTCCTAATAATTATGAGTTGTAGTTTCAGGTAAATTTCTGATTTGCGTTAAGATTTTTATGCAATAATTATTAATTTAATAATTCTTTTATCCAGTACAGAGGCGGTAAGAATGCATTCTTTTCTAATAATTATGAGTTGTAGTTTTCGGTATATTTTTGATCTACTTTTAGATATTTTATGTGATATCTAATATTTCTGCTTCAAAACTTTTTCAGCTTAATGATTTATGTTATTGTTTTAAAGTCCCGTTTAATATGTAGTAAACTAATAATTTAAATGTGATCTGAGTTCCTTACTGGTAAATAAATTAGTTGTAATGGAATTTTATCTATAACTAAAAAAGTTAAAAATAATATAAATCTTTAATTTCATTTTTTATCGCCTCAGTTCAAAACCACGAATCGTGACTCGACTAAACATCCGAGGCGAGTATGAGTACGAGAACGAGTGAGATGGAGATTATTTTTATTGTGTAATAACAACATTTTTTTTTTATTTCGATAAATTGATATTTTGATATTTATACTTATGCATCACCAACAACCCTACTAAGAAGTCAAATAAAATGTTCTTTTCTTTAAAATCCTTAATTTCGAAGCACCTCAATACAAATATCATAGAAAAGCAGTGATTTACGATTCAAATTTTCAATTTTATTTTTCAGATTTCCGTGTATACTTCTGTATCTTTTTTCTTTTTTTCTCTGACAAGTTTTAAACGCTGGGGACAAGGCACAAAACTAATAAAGATGCGTAATGGCTGTCTGCGCACAAATATTGGAAAATAATTACAGAGGGGAAAGCGATAAGGACACAAAGGAGAGCTGAAAAAATGGAGAACGATGAAAGGCAGACTTTAGCTTGGTCAGTATTAAAAAATTATAAAACGGAAATAAGTTTACTTAGTAAATCCTGTGTGAATTCTTCAGAGTTTCTCTGTAACGCACACAAATCTGCATTTTCGTTGCCATCTCACCCTTCTTGGCATTTGCCGTTATTTTGCGGCGTGCATGCAACAATTGTTCCCGTGGTCACGCATGCCAGAAAGGAATGGAGGGAGGGAGGGGGCAATAACTTTTTTAAGAAGAAAAAAGCAGCGCAGAAATTAATGCTCTTGAAGTGATGAAAAGGCTTTAACATCATGTCTCTCTCTCTCTTTGCCTCTCTCAGTCGCTGTGCCCTCTCTTGTTCTGCCTCTCGCCCACACTTTGCTTCATTTTCAATTTCAATAAATAACCTTGATTTAAGCGGCAGCAGCGTCGACGCCAGCAGCGCTGTCAGCGTTTGACCAGAGGAAATACAAATACAAATACCACCCCCTCCCAAAGCACACATACAGGCGAGACCGGCCCCCCACACACAAACACCTGTCACACATTGCTCTCGCTCTCTGGCTGCAATCCTGACGCTCTCTCTCTCTCTAGCTCTCTTTCTCGCCCCTTTTCTTGCTCTCTCATTGCAGTTGTTTCATTTCGGTTTCGTTTCAAGCTCAGCTTCTCATAAATCAAAACAAAGTTGCACAAAGCCAGAGAGACGGATGAGAGCGCAGGCGTTGTCTTCGCTCTCGCTCTTGATCCCTTCTCTCTTTCTTTCTCTCTCGCGCTGCCACTCTCTCCCTCTCTGCTTCTCTGCCGGCATATATCAATTTAATGGGGAAACTGTCGCTAGTTGCTCTCGCACGCCGTTCTCTCTCGCTCTCGAAACTCATTTTGATAGCGCTGCCTGCCGATGTCTCGACGTTTCCAATTGTCAAAAAGATGTTTTAGTCGACGGCTGAAACTGAACGAAATCATGTCGCATCATGTTGGATTTTCCGCTGAATTAACGGTGATACGATTGAGCACAGCACCGAGAATTGCAAAGTGCAAATAGGAAAAAGTCGAAAATAGTTTCAAGCAAATACATACAAGCAAATGTACAAAAAATCACAAAGTTCCACACACAAAGCAAAGTAAATGGGCATAAATCTTGTGGCAAGCCGTCCGTCAGTAAATCATTAAATTAGTAGCCCCACCAACACACTCGCACTCGTACATCTGCTGTGTTGTGTGTGTTCGTGTGCGAAAGAAGAAGACGCTGAAGGAAGTGAAATTGGCGGCAGTTTGACCGCAACAACAACAACATCGAAACAAAAACAACTCTTGCAACACACACACTCACGCACGAAATTGATTCGCGTTCGTCATCAGTCGTCGGTTTCGGTCCTTCCCGTCCCATTCCCTTCCCCCTTTCCACCCCCCCAGAGACCCGTGAACCATTGTGACATTTGATTTATTTGACGTGTGTGTTTTTGATAGAAGCCCAACACGAAACTGACACGCACACACACTAGCAGGGAGAGACGCCCGAGAATATTTGTACAATATATGGTGAAACGAAAATAAAATCACAGTTTTTTTTGCGCGCATTGTATGTTTGGAAGTGAACACAAATAATATACAAAACACACAGCACAGGCTCCAAGAACAAATGTCTCGCTATCGATGAGCAGACGAAATTAATTGTTAATCTAAGCGTTCCGTTCGGAAAGTGAAACCCGAAATAAGTTCAACAAAATGATGCTACACGAGGCTGTCATGCTGGAAATCTATCGCCAGGCGTTGAGTGCAAGGTGAGTGATTGCCGCCCTCCCCATTCCCCCTTCCAGCCAGAGTGCTTTTTATTTTTCTTCTAAATATTTTAAATCGAATGGAAAAGTGTTTAATAGTATACAAATGCCATGTTATTGGTCAGGGTAAAATCTTTATTTTTATGGTTCATTCGTTTGTTGTTTTCTATGAGTTTGAGGGTTTTGGGAAACGTACTGCGAAAGTGAATAGTGAAAACTGAAATAAATCTAGTGTAAATATGTAAATAATTGTCGCACAAGCTATTTTAACATATTTATAGAGAAATTAGCACTTTTTGAAGATAAACTGCAAATTTTCCTGTAATATTTTCAGAACTTAAACAAATCAAAACAAATTAATAGACAAGTTTACAAATTGAAAAGTTAATGTATATAAGAAGAACAATGGTAAACCTACCTAGTCTGAATTTACACTCTAGTTGAACGTATGTGGTTTTAGTATATTAATTTAAGTAGTTGATCAGGAGTGAAACCAGAAATCACTACTACAAATCACTTTACAAGGTGTCTGAAAGTATGCAATAAAATGTTTGAAACACATAATACAATACAAATTTGTTTATTTTAGACAGACACCTTTTTAAGTGATTTCAAAACTGGAGTGATTTCTTTAGCACATCAAATATTTTTAAAATAATAAAATAGAAGATTTGAAATGAATTTATTGTTGAAGCAGTGGTTCAGAATTTAAATAAATATCGTTGAACTTCAATAGTTCTAATAGGTAACTTTTTGTTACTATATTATATAATGATATATATAAATTACGTTTTATACGTACGTAATATATTACGTTTTAAATAATATAATAGAAAATTAGAAGATTAAACCACAATTTATTGTTGAAACAGTGGCTAAATGGCTGTTCAGAATTCAGTTAAGAAACTATCGTTGAATTTCAATAGTTATAATAGGTAACTTTTTGTTATATTATATTATATTATATTCTATATATCAAACAAACATATTTTATAAAACTGTGTGTATATGTTGTAATGAGTTACGGTTAATTTGACAATTAATTAACGACATCTAACGTATTTATAGTTGTAATTTTACAAACTATCTATCATGTTTGTTTTAATAATTATAAATATTGTTTATTTTTGGGTAAACCTGTTAGGTTATATAATGTATCAAAATAATTATTTCCCCGGAATATTAAATTAAATGGGAGGCTCAGAAGAATAACTGTTCACGCAGCATGTGATTCTACCCAAAAGATCGAATTTTGAATCAATTTCAATCCATCTGTGATGACAAAGCTTCAGAATTGGGGGGCTTTTTCTAATATATATTATTTTTTATTTTTTAGTCACTAATTTATATTTTTCTTCCTTTTCAGCGAGTTGGCCAGCCCGCGTTGCCAATCCAGGGAGTCGACAGCATCTGCCGGAGTCGGAACAGCAGCTGGCGATGTGCGTTGTCCCTCCAATGAGTCCCACTGCTCGGCCAACGATTGCCTTACCCCGGCTCCGACGCCTACTCCAACGGCCACACCCGCCTCTCCGCACTCGGTGGGCCTCCCGCTGACCGCAACGCTTCCCCCCGCAGCTGCAGCGGCTCTGCTGCCCCCGCAATCCGCTGCGATGGCCGCCTACCTGGCTGCCGCCCAGCAGAATCACCTGCTGCTGACGAATCCTTTGGCGGCAGCAGCGTCTTTGGTTCAGCAAGCGACTCAACAAGCGGCCGCGGAGGATGGGGAGCCGCCGGCCCTGGATTTCAGCAGGAAGCGCCCAACTAGCGACGGCGAGGACGAGGAGGAGGAGGAAGAGGAGCAGGAACAGGAGCAAGATGCCGAGCCGGATGTCCAGGGAGACAATGGTCCCTTGGATCTCTCCGTTAGCACAAGAAAGAGAGAAGGAGAACGGGACTCTCCTCCAGCCAGAAAGATTCCAAGAAGTGTCTCCTCAGAATACAAATCTCCTCTGCCACCTGGCAGCTGGGTACCACCCATCAACCCTTACCTGGCAGCAGTGGCGGCCAAGACCGGGGGTTTGGGTAGCTCAAAGTTGGTACCCAACGAGGCCAGCAAGGCGCTGGAGAAAATGACCGAAATGAGCCGGCTGGAAACATCCCCACCAATTATCAGTAGGAGCTCAGGCCTCACATCTTCCTCGGGATCAGGAACGGCGGCAGGAGGAGGTGGCGGCTCCAACTCCGGTGGCCGCCACAGTGCCTGGCAATCGCATTGGTTGAACAAAGGCGCCGATGCTGCCAAGGATGTGTTTAAGTGCGTGTGGTGCAAGCAGAGCTTCGCTACTCTGGCCAGTCTGACCACTCACATGAAGGAGACGCAGCACTGCGGCGTGCAGATACCCTCGCCGTCGTCGTCATCTGGAGGAGTGGGTGCTCCCACAGCGCCCCCGCCGTCCAGACTGCCCACGAATTCCGCCTCGAATTCCGCCTGCTCCAGCAGCAGTAGCTCTACATCCAGCTCCTCCAACTCCTCGAAGTCAGAGTTGAACATGCTGATCAAGGAGACAATGCCGCTACCCAGGAAACTAGTCAGAGGTCAGGATGTTTGGTTGGGAAAGGGTGCGGAGCAGACCCGCCAGATCCTCAAGTGCATGTGGTGCGGCCAGAGCTTCCGATCTCTGGCCGAGATGACCAGTCACATGCAGGAGACGCAGCACTACACAAATATCATCTCTCAGGAGCAAATAATATCCTGGAAATCTGGAGACGAGAGAGAAAGACCTTCGAATGGAGGTGGCGCAGCAAGTGGAGTGGCTTCCCCTTCAACTGGTCCTCCTTCTTCTTCCAGTGGAACGGCTGCCTCGGTCAGCGCCGTGCTCACATGCAAGGTTTGCGATCAAGCCTTTGGCACCCTCAAGGAATTGAGTACGCACATGGCCCAGCAATCGCACTACAAGGAGTCGCCATCGTCTTCCGTGTCACCACCAGCTCCCGGCTCCGGAAACTCCAAGAAGGGCAGGCAAAACCGCAATGAGAAGCGGAAAAAGTCACTGCCGGTGAGAAAGCTTCTGGAGCTGGAGCGATCGGGTTCAAATTCTAGCTTGGATTCAGCTTTGAAGCCATTAAGGGACTTCGCAGCCGCCACCAAAATTACCTGCGAGAAATGTGGCAGCAAAATAGAAACCGCACTGTTTGTGGAGCACATTAGAAAGTGTCTAGGTGAGAGCATACCCATTCCACCTAGGCGGTCTAATCAGGGATTGGATCGCCTGCCAAGTCCGAATTCAGGCTTGGGTGGTGAGAAGCCGCCATCAGTCTTAAATGCGCTGGAGCAACTTATCGAAAAAAGCTTTGAGTCGAGGGGAGGAAGAACGATGACGCCAGGTGGCTATTCCGAGGCCGGAACCCCTCTGGGAGCTAGTATCCTTAAGCGCTTGGGCATCGACGACAGCAGTGACTATACGAAACCCCTGATGGATGCCCAGGCAATACACCTTTTGCGATCCTCCTACGGTTCCAGGGACCGCAGTGCCAGTGAGTCCAGCTCGGCCAGCAGAGTGGAATCATCCTACACCCCGGACAGACAGCAGGCCACGCCAAGAAGAACACCCGATACCCCAGCACCGCCGCCTCCGCCGCCACCGCCCACCATCAAGGCGGAGCCTGTGGAGTCGGATCCATCGACTTGTGAGGACCTGGAGGTTAGCAGTAGTCCCCGGCAACAGATCCACGTCAAGAAGGAGTTCAGCATGGAGGCGAATCGAGAGAGTCCTGGGCCTCAGACAGCCAAGGCTGGAGCAGACAGTGGCAGCTTGCTGGCCCTGAATTCCATGTTCGATCAGCTGAGTGGCGTGGAGGCCAACAACAACAACAACAATACGGGTAAGTGGAGGAGGTTGTGCAGAAAAAGCAGAGAAACTATTAATAGGCAGGGATCCTTGGAGATTTGCTACCAGGCGAGTCGATGTAGCCATGTTCATCTCTCCTTCAGTTTCAATTTATTCGCTCAGTTCAAAGACAATTGACTTAAGTCTTTTGCAATATATTGAGTTCCTTATAATTTCTTTGCATACTTTTAGACACATTTAAAATTAATTTAAAATGTAAATATATACATTTTGGGGCTCATAGAGGTCGAGGCAGATATTTCCATCCTTCAAAAATATGATTTTAATTCGTTTCATTCGATTTCTTGCAGGACACTACAATAACAACAATAACAATCCGTCGATCAACAACATCTCTAGCAAGAAGCCAAAGGCCCATCCCCTGGCTGCGCTGCAGAAGCTGTGCGACACAACGGATCCACCTGCCTCCAACACGCGCAGTGGTTCCTCCAGCGGATCGGCCTCCGCATCTGCTGGGCTCCCCTCCACCAACGGCAGTGATCTTGTGGCCTTCAGTTGGGCCTGTAATGAGGCTGTGCTGAGTGCCAGCAGTGGTGGAGGCTCCAGTGGCGACTCGTCCATCATCAAGTGCTCCTTCTGTGATACGCCCTTTGGGTCGAAGGGTGCCTACCGCCACCACCTGTCCAAGGTGCACTTTGTGAAGGATGCGGGCGAGGAGTCGCCCAGGCTCAAGTCGCCGGCCGCCCAGAGCCCCAAGTCAGTGCCAACGGCTTCGCCCAAGAGATCTGCCTCCAGAAGTCCGGCAACGCAGTCCGGTTCGCAGCAACCTGCTCTATCGCCCACTATCAACCCATACGACGAGAGTCCGCAGTCCAAGTTCCTTAAGTATACGGAGCTGGCCAAGCAGCTTTCTTCAAAAAATGCCTAGGAACCTCATTAATCAGTGGGGAAATCTAAGGGGCCGCACAGAAATATTTGTGGATTTAAAACCAGTTGAAACGACCTCCAAAAGTATACTACAAAATGTTACAGAGCCCTAGAAAAATGAATTCTGGGCCAATTTTGAACCGTTTTCAAATCCGTAGGCATTTCTGTGTAGAAGCCCATATATAGCAAAGAAATATTTCGTTTGGAGAGGTATACTTCCTTGTTTTAGTTATATTTTTATATTTATTGACTAATATTGAATATCAGAGGAAATTAACATAAATAGTTAGATAGCATCATGGAGTGATCTCATTTTGAATACCAAAGTACTACTTTTATCATAGTGAAGACTTTTTAAACTTTAATTTCTTAATGTTTTACATCTATTAAATATTATTAAATTTTGCTTTATAAACAAAGTTTGGATTTCCCAGTTAGATATTTATCTGATCTTAAAAGGTATTTTGACTGCGTGGAAGTGAAATCGGTAAAAGGGGAAATACTTATTCCGGAATAAATGCACATTCAAATTCCCAACTCAATACTCTGAGATTCCAAGAAGAGCGCACTCACTTGTGATCGCCTCGCTGAGAGAGAGCACTCTTTGTGTGGCTGCTCTCCCGCGATTTCCCCAATCGCTTGCAGGCGCTCTTTCGAGTGCTGCTGCACACACTCACACTCGAATCGATTTCCCCTGCTTTTGCTGAATTCGCTGTGCAGTTTCCCCACTCTCTCTCGCTCTCTGTTTTCCCCTTTGGAGCTCCAGTGACGTCACTTTGATGCTGGCTCGCCTTTTATTGTTTCCCAATCGGACATCATGCCGTCGCAGTCGCTCGTGCGAGCGAGAGAGGCCAACATACTCGGCGAGTAAATTCAATTACCACCACTTTGACGAACTGCTGTCCATCAAGGCGCGTCGGACAGAGATGGCAATAGTAACAGGCGGGAGGCGGAGGCGCCGACACGAGCTCGTCAAAGTTGGATTGGATAAAGGCAAGAGAGACAAAAACAACAACGCTCGAGTGGGTGGGCGGAGAGCGCAAAAGAGCGAGGGGCACTCTATTGAGTGTAACGGGTTTTCGAGTGCAATAAATGAGTGAAACGTGGTATGAAGAGTGCCAAAAACTAAGAATCTTAAATTAAAGTTTAACAGACTATACCTAGTTGTAAGCAATTAAATCACTAAACTTAAGCAAGTACGACAACAAACGCAGCAACGCAGTATACGTAAAAAACCTACACTTGAAGAAAAAGTTAACCTCAGCCCCGACGAAATATTTAACCGAAAGCATTAACTAAACTGTAAATATCTAGCCAATAGCGTTTTCCTTCCATATGTCTATAAAGAATATCAATACACTTAAACAAATATATACTAGAAGGTCTAAAATCAAAACGTAGCCGCAGCAACGCAAGTATACGAAAAAGTTTTAAAAATTATATATATACATATATATTAACTTACAAACTATTTACACGCCCATGTATACCAGCAACTCCAGCTCTCAACAATAACTGAGAATCCTAAATATTTAACCTAAGATTTAAACCTAAGAATAAAAAAATGAAAAACCTTTGCAGAATGTATAACATTTTAATATTAACAAAATCAAGAAAGTATGTATCATCGACGGAATTAATTTAGATATACGATATTACGATAACTATGTATACGACTTCTATTTGAGTTTTGTGATATTATTTATAAAACCAGATCGTTCGCTTCCTTTTCGCCACATCCACACTCTCCAGTAAATACCCTCTGAGTAGTACCCTGTAATTCCTCCCACCCCGAGTCCCCTAGACCCTAAGAGTAAGTTATTTAAATGCAATAAAGGCTCAGCATTCGAAATACAATCTACATACGTGACTTTCTTCTCTCTACGAAACCAGAAAAAATACATGTACTTGGGCTTTGACTAATTGAATATATTGATTCCAAATTTCTAGAGAAACTATAGAAAGCTCAAGAAGAGTTCAATAAAAACGTTGTAACTATTGGAAAAGGTTTGCATTTGTTTAAATATTACAACGGCTTTGGGCATTATTTTGGGTCACAACCAAGATCTGGAATTATTTACTTGTCAGTTTTATACTGGGTATCCATAGGGTACAAGGACTTTTGGTGGCTCACTGTTATATAGGATCAGATCGCAGTTCAAAAACGTTTTCTTTTAAGTTAACGCACAACGCTTTGGATGCCGGCTATTTCGCAATAGAGTTCACTCCTCTGTAGGTATCATACTGCATTTATTTAGATTTCGATGAAAATAATGAGTGAGAATCTTTTCAGGTATAATAATATAATTTTTAATGCAATAGGTTTAATTTTTCTTTACTTGTTTTTAATGTTTATTGTGTTTTTAGATAAGTATTTCCCAACCTCATATAAGATTTTATTTGAAATCATCTGTGCTTCTCAAAAATCTGTACCATACTTGATAGCGCAGTGTTTTTTAAGTTTCGGAAATTGACAAATCCTTTCCTCTATATAATTTATTGTTCTAATTATTATTTTTAAAGTTGAGAAATTAAACAATTTATTAATTCTATTCTATTCTAAATTTATAAGCATGTTTCACAATTTAAAAAAGTTTCTTCGAGAATTGCTTTATTGCTGAGTTCTAGAAGTCCTGTCAGGGTTTGAAAATATGAAACATTTTACTTTAGCTGTCTGCTGATATTCAATCTATCATCAGTATATTTATTTATGTATTTCTTATTTAAAATAAGAGCAAAATTTTAAGACATTTTTAAAACTCTTTCTGTAACTAAGGGTCTTCTTTTTAATTAAGACAAAAAGTAAAGCTACCCCCTGGACGGACTATCACTTTGGCTTGGATTTTTAATCGCTCCCCAATTTGTGCCAGATCCAGCTGAAGCCTCAGTTAATTGTGGAACGATGGTGGCCCGAAAACATGCTATATCAAATTGTAAACTAATATTTGCTAATAAACACGCAGAGTTAATTAAACCTGAATTATGGCCCACATGGTTATGTTATGTAATGGGTGGAAGTGGGGGTGTGGGCTGGGTGGGGGGCGATGCAGGAACAGGAACATGCGCGAAATGCGAACGCGATTCGCTGATTTATGGGCAACAAAGGATAAAGACAACGACATCCAGATACCGATAGGGACTTCGGGCCCGAAATACGCCACGTCTCTTTCCGCGCACCCATCTCCCGCCCTTCCATCCGACGTTGATGACGATCCTACGCCAACCAAAATCTCTTCGAAACTTCAATTGCCAAAGGATTCATTTTCACTTAAAATTTATGATGTGTGCTCGTTGTAGGCAGGCCGAACGGAGCGGAGTCGCTGGCAAATACACAGGAAACTCAAGCAATCGAAATAAAATATAACAAATTTGGAAGAAAAAATCGAAATAAAATATAACAAATTTGGAAGAGAAAATGTGTTAAAGATCTCTAATTAAATATTCTCAAGAAGTTACTGTCTCTCTACTTCTCATCCTTGTAATAAATATGTCATCGTAAAAAAAAAATAAAAATTTGTACTGCATTTGGTGCCTCAAACATTTTATTGCATACTCTTAGACTCGCTTTTAAAATGATTTCAAAATCCTATAAGCCATGATAATGAACTATGATTTTTAAGAAGTTATTGATTTGTATTCACATATTTCCTTCGAAAAAAATTTAGCTATGTAAAAAATAAAATACATATCGTACAAAAAAGCACAGGAAACTCAAGCAATCGAAATAGATTATAACAAATTTGGAAAAGAAAATCTGTTGAAGATCTTAAATTATATATTTTCAAGAAGTTACTGTATTGTATTCTCATCTTTGTAATAAATGTGTCATCGTAAAAAAAGTACAGATTTATACTGCATTTGTTTCCTTAAACATTTCATTGCATACTTTTAGACTTCCATTTAAAGTGATTTCAAAACGCTATAAGCTATGATAATAAACTATTAATTTAAAGAAGTTACTGTAGTGTTTTTACATCTCTCTTTCGAAAAAAATATGTAACAAAAATACATATGGTTATAAAAATATTAATAATATATAATAATTCAAACATTTCATTGCATACTTTTAGACTCCCTTTTAAAGTGATTTCAAATCCCTAGAAGCTATGATAATGAACTATTCTTTGGTCGCTGGAAAGTCGTAAAAACTAAGAGAGAAATATATAAAAATTATTATGAATTATTTATCTTGGAGCAATGGGCACTTCCATGGAAATAAACAATATATTATAAATCAAAATTTTATAAATAAGAAAATAAGTATAGGTACTACCTTTGTGCAGTTTCTAAAAAAAAAATATTGTAATTATTTAACCGCATTTCTAGGTAACAATACCAATGAAATTTTACAATTCTTAGAATTTTTCCTTAAAGTGTATAAAAGCCTCATATATGATATGCCTCGGGGGAGTGGGACGGCGAGGGGAGGACATGTGGTGGGTGTCACATTTGTGTTAAGAGATAATTTTCAGAAAATGTTTCAAACAACTTTTGTGGCCCGCCTCAGTTTTCAGTTTGGCTTCATTGATGGCTCGCTTTTTTCGGGAGCGAGCTGCGTCGGGGCAGGGCGCGGCTTTCTTGCCTCCAAAAGTTGCGCACGGGACACCTTTGGGCGAACGCCACCCCTCCCCGGAGCCCGCTGCTGCGCCGCTTAATGAGATACAAACACATAAATTCTGAAAAGTGTCATGCATCGCACATAACGGTTTACTTTTTTGCTCTTTGATAAGCCAACGAAACTGGCGACACCGCCGACCCCGTCTTTATGTCTATGGGGGCTAGAGTGGGTGCGAGTGCGGCTAAAGCAAGGACCTGTGCCCGGGGCCATGGACGGGGAAGGAAATCAGGTTTACATCGCAAAATTTGGGGATCGCAGGATGAACGCCAGTAAGCTCACTAAGTTGTGCTTGGATAGTGAAGGAATGCAGAAATTTGTCCAAGAGTTGGGCTGCTCATTACACAGGGAACATTTTAGTGAGTGAACTGAGGAGGTGTTCACTTTAGTGAGTGAGATAAACAAGGAATTAAATCAAATTGTTCACTTTGTTCACTTGTTCACTTATTACTATCTTTGTTGCCCTAGGTTGTGTAGGTAACCAACAGTACTTAATTAGTTATTTAAAGTTGTTTAATTACACAGCCACTCACCAAAAAAAAAATCTTATTTAACGGGTCAAAGTTCCAGGTTATATGTGTCTTATACCTGACCATAAACATTTTTATACTAGGTACCCATGGGGTAGAAAGTAATAATAATTTAGTGCCCACCGAGAATTTATGTAACAGTCAGAAGGAGGCTTCTCCAGTCGCATAAAGTATATAAATTCCACAAAGTATATATATTCTTGATAGGCATCAGCATCCGAGCCGATTTAGTCCGTTGTCCGTCTGTCTGCCTGTCTGTCCGTCTGACCGTCCGTATGAAGCAACAGATATCAGAGACTATAAGAACCGGATTTTAAAGAAAATAAATATGAAATAAATACATTTGTGGAGACGTGTTCTAAAACTTTGAGTAAAATTTATGAATAGCTTTCTTACTTGTTTTTTAATGTAACTGTGTTTTTAACCTTGAGTATGATAAGTATGTTAGTTCGAAAACTTGTTTGCTATACAATATTATGTTGCGCGAAAAGCGTTTTTCACATTTTTGTAAGTTTTAAAAAGAGAGTATTTGAGATCTATAATGATAGTATTTTGTATATATAAGGCCAGTATAATCCTATAAAACAGAAAAACAAAAAGAGTTAACTTCAGTAAATTAAAATAGGGATTTCCTTAAACGTGTCCTTGCTCCCTTGGCTACGTGTGGCACCGATGTCAATCCGTGTGATAATTCCCCCCCAAATGAGCTTGCAAAAATCTCGGTTAGCATTTGCAGATATGCGCAAGTGTGTGTGTGTGTGAGTGCCTGAGTGTGTGCGGCAAACTTCTGGGTGTTGGTGTGCTCATCAGTGAGCCATACGCTCGCCATATATATCCTGTGGCACGCATAAAGAAAAGTGTAATAAAATTTGATTTATTGTAGACAAGATTCGAGCTGGATGTGTTTTCCCGTCTCCCATGTGCGCGCACATGTATGTGTGTGCCTGCTCATTCGCTGCTGCTTCCACGCCTGCGTCTCGCTTACAGGCAAGCGTCTTCCGCCCGCCGCCGCCGCCCCTCCGTGGGAGCGCTTATATATCCTGGCGAATGGAGCGCCGCAATTCTCCGCCCGCCCAGAGCCACCCGCCCCCAAAGAGACCCATGCATCACTCGTCTGAATATCATTCATCTCGTTTGCCGCTGCTTACCTCCGCACATAACCACTCCCATCACGCCACCCACACAATCGCATTCACATTTTCTGACACTTTTGCAAAACTTTGGCACTGCAGGCGCTTGTCCTGCGTCCTGTGGCAGTCTCATTAGTCCTAGCCCGGCTTCTGGCTTCTGTTCTGCGCTCGGCTTCCGGCTTCCGGCTCGGCTTCCTCATCACCACATCATCGCATTCCTCGTGCGGATCCGAGTCCGTATCCAGTGGTGGGTGGGCGTTACTTGGGGTTTTTGCCAGGAGATTCTGAAAAATCCTGGGACTTGTCTGGCATCGAGCAAGACGGAGAACCGTATAATTGCCATTTTATAATTATTTATCCTAAGAGGGGGTTCAACTCGAAGATGAGAGTGGTGGAGTTTGGAATCTCCAAAATAATTCCAAACGATAACTTATTGAAATCATTCATTTTGATTTACTGACACCACACCATATTATAATTTATCACGAAAATTATAAGTACTTAAAAGTCAATAAGTAGGTATCTAGTATTTTATATGTATTAAAATCTATTATTTATCTATCTAAATTCTATATCTCTTACACTCTTTATCAAAATATTTTAAATAAGTGTTGGTTAAATATGTAAACTCGTAAAAAAATAAACATTTTTGAAATTGCTTTAAAGTCTGCGATAGTTCTTGATTCATGGAATTCTATAACGTGGTTACCGGAATTTATATTTAATGTATTAAGAAGGCTTTTGAATGAATTCACCTTTCTCTCAACCCAGATGCTGATGGAACATAGGTTTGTATGGATCTTTGAATCCAAAGGTTAGGTGAAAATATATAAAACAGATTTAATTACTAGGTTTTCTAAGTATAATATAAATAAGTATACAATCTAAGTATAATAAATATAAAATAAGTATGCTTTAACTGGGTTTTCATCAATGTTTATGGATGTTGTACGATATTTATTATTATTATTTTTTATTATATATACTATTCTCAACGTAAAAACATCGCTTTGAATTGAACCTCTCAAACGGTCAATAATCAAAAATCACGTATACGCCCAGTTGAGCTACTTAGTAATAATTTAAATACGTATTTTTAGGCGCTTACAAAACATTTAGTGTAGTTTATTTTATAAGTGTGACTTCGTAGATGTGCGGCGGTATGTATTTGAGAACTTTTGCATTATGGTTGGTGGAGACATAAATCAAAATACCATTACGCCCGAAAGGTCCGCCCATATCAGGAGACAACCCATGCTGTGATTTATTAGAAAAACTGCAAGGGAAAACCCCGAAAGGGGGCCAAAGGAATACAGAGCAGCAGCCAGAGCCATAGCAGCAGTAACGCGTTTCTTTTGATAAAAATTTTGAACTAAATCAAAACTTCATTTCACATCGGTGCCATTTCTTGCGCCAGGGCCTCAGTCGAGTTCGGTTCAGTTTTCAGTCGAGTTGAGCGAAAACTCCTCCCCGATGCAACAAAAAGCGAGACGAGGAAAGTGCACAACATCGAAACAAGAAATGGCGGCAAAACTAGAAAGTGTAGCCAAGCTATGGAGGGGAAAAGTACACTCAAAGAAGCTTTGGGATTCCTTAACATGGACATGGCTTTTCTATTTTAACTAATATATGTTTAAGCTTTCAGGAGTTTATTTAGTTACAATTACAATATTAATTTTACAATTAAATACAAGAGGTATTTAATAACATAAATATCTCTAGGGGACGTAAGCCCTAAAAGATAAATATATGAGGTACCGAGACAGAAAGTTCAACTATTGCTTAGACAAATATTTGCAGTGCCAGCTAAAAGTTAATAATTATATTTTAATATTACTGATTTAGAATAATCATAACTATTTATTAAAAATCTAATGAATATACCCCTTTTGGAACCATCTGCTCAATCTTATTAAGATTTCATCTAAGGAATCCTCTGTTATTTTTGTGAAATACAAATTTATATGATACACTTCGCTGCCAGAGTTAGATCATTTAATTATTTGAAGGCATTTTAAATAATAATAATGACTGACTTGGCAACAAAAATAATAATAATAAACAGTTTTTAGTGACATTTACAAAAACCATGTTCCAGGAAACACATATTCAAGTATTTTATTTAACATGTGATTTTGGGATGAAAAGAGTACAATTCCCGAAATTATAAATTCTACACCATAGGCTGGTATCTCAGGACCTTAAAGCTGACCTTCCAATTTGAAATATATAGTTTCCGTTCTTTCTTGAAGAGTTTAAGCCTTTTTTTTACAGATTTGTTAGAGAAAGCATTAATGTACATATATCCAATCAAAGATGCTCACAATAGTACAGAAAAATGGCCTAATGACATCTCTAATGGTTTTATGACAGCAAAAACTCTAAAATGCTGGAATATCCTTAACTCAACCTAAAGCAAACCCTTCAAAACCTGCGCCTCTTTCGGTTTATAGATTAAAATCTACCTAATAACAATTTTTTCTATTTAAAAAGTTCCGTTTTTCTTAATCTAGAAAGTTTAAAGAATTTTTCAAGTCAAAGAAAAGTTTATTTCAAAATTCAGGTCAACAGAAATATAAGCAAAAATATATTATAAATAGATGAAATTCAGCAAACAAAATTAGTTATAAGCCGAATATAAGTTTATTCTTGGCTTTATCAAGTATAATATTCATTCTGAATCTAAACACAAGCCGCATAAAAATACTGCATTATACAAAGTTGGTTTTTAATTCAATACAAATTAATTCTCGATGAAGAAGTAAATCGGAGTTAGCTGCTGCACTCCGTTGCTTTATAAAGTAAACAACCTTTATTAATTCAAGTTTTACTCAAGTTTTAAAGTATAAAACTCTCTTAATCCACCAGCAAGGGTATATGAATCAGATAATTTATTCAATTTATAACAGATAATTTATGAAAGATAACTGTATATTTCTCCTTGTGTAATGAGAAATGGGGCATGGGGAGGGCGCGGGCGGTTGCTCGAAGAATGCCTTTTACTCAACGGTGTCGCATTCAGAAAACGACGATGCTGCTTCGTTGTCCTGCGACTTGACTCGACAAAATTCACTGCTGGCTGTCAGTTCAATAAATCATTTGCGTTTTGACACGTCGTTCCCGCTCCTCCTCCCGCTCCCTCTGCCGCTCCCTAGCTAGCTGCTGCACCAATGAAAATCTATAAAAACAAAAACAAAGCAAAAAGCAGGCAGCGGGAAAAGGGAAATAGAAAAAATCCGAGAAACAGCCCCAAAAGCCCGGCTTGCAGGCTCCATGTGGGCTGCACATAAATTCCAAGCTGTAGGGACCCTTTCCCAGATGAGAGTTCAGCGGGGGAAGGGTCGGAGCAGCGGAGGAGAACGGCAGTCGGGCGGCAAGTCGAACACGGAAGCGCTGCCACTGCCAGAGTATATAGATCAGAGCCCACTCCCGGGTGGCTGCGCCAAGATGATGGCAATGATGACGGGGATGATGACGACGTCCTCGCAGGGAGCCTCAAGATGCACTCGCACCCACTCGGAAACAAGGATGCAGACACAGCACGGGTGGTTGGCCATATATTACACCTGTAATGTTGTGACATTCAAACCTCTTGAAGCGGTCTTGCTACGCCCATAAACAACGGATCCTGCCTCTGTTAGATGGCCACTTGACGGTGGCTAAGACGTTCTCTATTTAATGTAGGAAAAAATCGATTTAAGTTTCATCTTTCGCTAAATATTACTGACTATATGGCAGGGTTGAGTTTGTCTACTCCTTCGAGGTGATAAGTTTGGTCCCTTGTAGATTACAATTCGATTTAAACAATACTTGACAGATTCCTGAGCTTTCTAAATAAAATTGTTTCTATGAATATAAATATATAAACAAAGAATACAAGAACCTACTAAGAGCAAAGCAGTTCTTAATCGGGCTTATATGTCAGTTATTTCATACATTGAACATTTTAATACGCAATACGGTAGGATATAGATCGGTAGGATATAGACTTTGTCGGCTTATTACATTCTATCCGAGGTAGCTATAAGCTATTTATAATATTTATTTATCTATGAAGTGTATTAAGTGTAGAAGTGTATTAATTAAGTGTTATTTCACACATTTAACATTTTAATACGCAATAGGTAGAATATAGATTGGTAGGATATAGACTTTGTGGGCTTATTATTCTCTATCCGAGGTAGCTATACGCTTTTTATAATATTTATGTATCTATGAAGTATCGTCGGAAATTATCGGCATTTAAGCCTAACTAATCGCTCTTTACCATAGAAAATAAAGTCCTTATGTAGTCTAGAAAAAAATTAATTAAGTATAAATTGAACTGAAATTAAGAAAAAAGGTAAGGGCTTCTCCAATCCTTATAATATATTTTCTGTTCACGAACAATAAGTATACTTCTTAAATTCGTAAAGGGTTTAAAAATACCTTTATGAGAACCAATTTTAAACTGAAGACTTTCAATCATATATGAATATATTTAATAATGATTTTTGAGCTCTCATGTGCTCACCACTCATAACCCACTCATAACTGACATTTTACTATGTATTTAAATAAAAAATAATTCCTTGTGTTCACTCCGCTGAATAACTGAGTTTTTAATTTTAACCCTCAACTCACATTAATCCGGAGTAACCTCAATATTGCCAAGCCTTTGTTGAAGTGAAGCGCGGTGGTTGTGGGTTATAAATCAAACCTTTTCCGACATTTATGATCGTAAAGTTGAAAGAACCGAAATAAAATATAATACTGAAGCAGTTAATGCCTCCAGTAATAAATTCATTTTAACCGAGAGAAGTTGATGCAAGTCGAGGCCTCTTGTCACATCCTTAACATAAACCGAACACAAAAATAGTTATTCATTCCCTAGAAGACTTTTATCCATGATTTATAAACTTAAAATAATTATTTTATGACATATGAATATTGGTAAATTAAACCAGATTACCTTTAACTTTCTTATATCAATCGATCATCTTAAAAGAATTATTTTAAAAAATATACTTAGTTTTGAAGATAATTCTTTTCCAGGATGCTTGCTTGTTATACTTCGAAAAGGTAGATAGACCATGACCTGACAGCATAGTTCTGGATATTTAAAAACTTACAAGTAGTTCAAGGAATCACCAAATTTTGTCGTCCTTGTAATTACAACAAAAGAGCAATCAACTTGAATTAATTATTTATTGCCCGGCGTAAGCGAAAATAAACCAAGAGAGAACCTAGCAGGGAGGCAAACAAACAGAATGAAATGCGCCAAGCGACAATTTCTAATTACAAATTCGCCACAACATTTAACCCGTTTTTGCCAGACACACACTTACTACCTAAACCAAGCATCAAGGATAATTTCCATACTAACACACACCTTTCAGACGAGAACAAACAGAGAGAGGTTGCGAGAAAAATTGGCTGAAAAATCAGCAGTGGGGAGGGATCGACTGGGATATTACTAGTAGATGGAATTATATATGTTTTATAAAACTGCAATTATTTTCAAATTTAGATATAAGAATAAATTTAGATTTAGAATAAAGGTTAAAATTAGTATAATGATACCTTAAAGAAGTTTTCTAAATTATATATTTCCATAAGTTGATAAAAAGAACACTGAACTTTATTTCCCCGACACGATCATCTGTTAAAATATGCTAGCTACTTGCGAACAATAAAAAACTATGAGTAGATTGTAATTTTTTCACTAACTCTATGTTTTAGACAATATAAATCAGCTTGCTGCCTGAAAATCGGGTACAAATAAAGAATTTCGTACATAAAATTCGCTTAATTAAATGCAGCTCACATAAACCATTTTGTGTTGTCCCAAACCGATTAAAAACGCGTGTGAATACTTTTCAAAAGACAATTTTGTATTCAGAAATATATATTTTTAAATCCGTAATCCTGTATACCATTTACACCCTACAATTACCCCGGAATACTAAAAAAAAGCTCAGCTTGCAACATTTTATGCTGATCCCTGTCAGGCAACAAAACACACATAATCTGCAAAAAGGAAAACAACCGAGAGGGGCTGGGCGAGAAAAAAGAAAAGCGCCAGGGAACTAGGGAAGGATGAACAAACAAAATATTTATGTCTCCAATCCACCTACCTTGCTACACGCTGCCGGGCGATAAACATGGAGCTACCCCGAAAGATACGGGGTGCCAGGAGGGGCTGTGGGGGCTGGCAGGGATCCGGGACTGGAGGGTCTTTCGGCTCGCAGTATGCAAAAAGCAGGCAACAAACATCAACCAATAATGCAGACGCGATTATGTCCAACCAGGAGCAAAAATAGTTACGGTTAGCAGAAGGACAACTCCGGCTCCGAATGTGAAGTTGACGCCAGAAAAGAAGGACACTCGCACTCACAGTGCCCCACAGATACCCAAATCGTTCGTGGAGCTCCTCTCCCCACAAAAAAGAAAAAAAATTAAAACAAACAAAACCCGATGAAACCGACTAATGGTAGGTACGGAAAAAGGAGAAGGACCCCAAAGCTTGCACAAAAAAAGGAAAGTGTTGCACGATGGGCGTTGCTTCAAGTCTGCTGCACACTTGTGCACAAACACACTCTCAGAGGGGGACATTCACCAACACTGTCGTCTGATTTATGTCACTGACGAACACTGCGCAAAAGGCGCACTGAGAGAAAGAAGTGTGGGATCAGTTGGATAAGTTAGTTAAGTTTTAAAAGAAGATGTCAAAGATGCACACCACAATGATAGCGAAATAGTTTTTAGAAACAAATAAACAGTGCATACTAAAATTTATTCATTCTTTGAAAACTTACTAAAATCGCTCTAGGTCGATATTTGATTAAAGGTATTACTTTCATTGTTTACAAAGATTATTACTGTCGAATTAGCGTTTTTGAAAACCCTATTTGCCACCTAGAAGTTCGTCAAGGTTTATTTAAAATTCTTCTATGCTTCTTTTATGCATTAAGCCTAAAAACTAAATAAAAACTTTGTTCAATTGCATATTATGTCATAATTAGACTACGATCACTCTTGTCTCACAAAAATAATATAAATAAATAATATAAGTGCTTTATTTTAGAACATATATTCAGCTATTCTAAGATATGCTAATTTCTTACAATTTCATAATTAAGGTTTAGACGACTGTAGATTTCCATAAAAGCGATTGATAATATGGGAAAATCCGCATGACTATTGGGTTAAATTGTTAGAAACGAAAAATTATTCATGGTGACAACTTTTTCTCAAAAAGTCTTAGATCATTTGATGTGCTCCACTAAAATTCACTAAGACTCTACGAAACGAATTTAGTCCGAGTGTCCTAGGAAAAATAAGAATCAATGATACTTTGATGATGATACTTCAATGATAATTTGATGCATGTTATTTTTGTATTTATAATTTATTCGTAAAGTTTACTTTAAAAAATATAAAAACTAGAATACGAATAAATAACACAAGTATTTAGACTTCATGATTTAAAAATCGAATCTGCAACATAGCGCAATGATTAAACTAACATATTACAAATTATTTACATTTAATAAATGTAATTCAAGAAAGATAATTTCGACAAGCCAATGTTGATTGTCGCAAAAAGATAGCCAACTATCTTAATTTTATGCTACAAAATAATATATATCTATCTTTATGATTTCATATTTTCTAACAGTACAATTGAACTTTTTTTTGTTCATTTATTAAAAATAAAAATTTGTCTATACCCAACAAAAGGAAATGTACGATGACAACGAGAGTTCAACTCGCTGCCTGTCCGCCAACTGGAGCTCCAGGACGAGCAACGGCAACAAATGCAGCCAGCATGGAGGCGAGGGAGCGAGGAGAAGGAGCGACTCTGATGCCACTGACGAGCGAGAAGAGCAGCCGGAGGCCGGCCACCTAAGCGCAGCTATGTATCTCCTCGGAGGAGGATCTCCCTTCCCTTCGCAGAAGGAAGCAGAGCCAGTCGCTTGCCACTGAGTGTCCTGCCCGGGTGTCCTGTCTGTATGTCGCTAAGAGTGTGTGCAGTTTGGATTTCTTTTGTTTCCTCGGCTGCCATTTCGCTCAGTCGCTCGACAGCCAGTCAGCGGCGTCAGCGCCAACGCCAAGCCTTCTCGGCTCTGTTTTTGTTTTGCCTGCGTCGAAGGACATTTTGCAGACACTGTGTGCGAAAGGTCCTTCTAACAAAATTTAATACTTATTGCGCCTCGCTTGGCGTTCGCTTTGTTGCCTGCCTGCATAAAGAAACGCAAACAGAATTTATGTTGTGACATTTTAAATTGCGCAATTTTTATGAAATCCTTTGGCTGCGCCTTCCCAGCACATCCTTGCTAAATTTACAGCAACCACTCGCGACTGCAACAGAAATTCTCGGCCAGTTCGAGGCGAATTTTTTTGTGCAGCTCTCAAATAATATACGAAAAAAAAGACGACTCGAAATGGAGTCCATGTCCAAGTGCGAGGTCCTGCGCGAAGCCGCTGTCAGCCTGGCGTTTTATTTATGTTTATGTTTAGACTCGACCAACGTCCTAGAAAACCGAAAACGTCCGAGCCATCGCCAGCGAGACGACCAGAGAAGTCCGAAAGCTCCACCATGATTTACGATGATGATGTGTCCTGGAACGCGCGCGCATCTCCACCGAAGGAGTTTACACTACATAGCACAACGCACAGCAAACCAGAAAAGCTGCAAGATGTCCTGCCCCAGGGAGCATCCCTCAGTGCTTCCCTCGCTGCGGCAACTATACATATTTTGGCGCAAAGAATTCCGGCAGCTGAACCTCAGGAATGCCTTCGCTTGTTTGGATTTCGACTCGGAATACGACTCAGTGAAGTTCACCAAGATACGGGAGTATTTTTTGTTAACTCCTCCAAGTAAGAAAGCCGAAGTCGAGGGTTCTCGGCAATGGGATACCCGGTTTTTAAAGCTTTGTGCATTATTTAAAGACAAATCTTACCAAGATTCTCCAAAACGATTACTTCGGGCGGCTTTATAAATAATAATTATTATTAATTATTAATTTATCAGTTTGGATTGCCCCTGTTCAAAGCCACGGTAAAACTCAAGATACTATCTCAGGCGAGTGCCAGAGAGATGGAAGATCTGGATGGTGTAATTGCTTCCATGTTTAGTATCCGATTGTACTTAAATTTTCAGAGTTCGTCTACAAAAATGTATATTTATATTTACATACTTACCTACATACATTTTTGCTAGATTTATGGGGAACAAATTACCACTAATCTTTTTAGAAACCTTTCAAATAGATAAACCAAAAGCTCAAACACTTGGATAGATCTTGAGGAAAATGAACTTCTCCAAAATGATTATTTATGCTCATAAGTAACTACTGTCTGATTTTAAATAAATCACTTTAAAATCATCATTATCGAAAAATTCTATATTTAATCATAACGATGTTATTATTACTTCAAAGCTTATAATGAGTACGGTCCCTGCTTTTTTTTTAATTTGGACATATATATACATATACTAACTTTTATAAAAGGAAAGATTAGTGGGAAGCTTCATCTAGATCGGTTTAGGACAGAGAAAGTAATTTGGCCCGAAGCGGAAGAACGGATCGAGAATATGTATAGCTTGGGCCAGTTAAGTTTAGCTCTCAAATATATTGAAGGAATTGATGGAATAATCAAGTCATAGTTGCTTATTTATCTAATGCTTCCAAAACGCATAAGCTAAATACGTTTGACAGACGTTTAAAAATATACACTACACCGTTGATTGGTTAAAAATATAGATATATATGAATGAATATCTGAATGTTTGAATCGAATGCATAAACCTGAGCAGAAAGAGCAAGCAGTTGCGATAAAATTCGAAGAAGTCCTTTCAAATGTTTAATAAAATAAATTAAGATTACGTTAGATGTGACGTAATAAATTGTGGCTTCTTAAAACAATTGTAGCACACTTTGGTATACTTTTGAGTAATATATATATTGTCGCTTCTAGATTTAAGTTTAAATCAACCCGACAAAGTCACGAGTTCGCAAGGAACTCTTTGACATTTTTTGGCAATGGTTGTGTTGTTCGCATTGCCGGTGGCATTGTTTTTACACTTGCCGTTGCTGTTAATAAAAATTTACGATTATTGTTTTCACATTTTTCATGTTTGGCAATATTAAAAAACATTATCTTTCACACGAATTGGCGTCAATGGTGGATGGACACGCACATATCGCGATGCCCGTTCGTCCGACGAAGGATGTGTCTCCGAAATTTTATTGAAATTCGCTGATGGAATCCAGCACCAAAAAAGACCGCTGAAAATACGAGAAAAACATTCGAATTGCAGTGGAAAATTGCATTCAATCGGTCGCCAGCAGCATTCGCCACTCATAACTCAACGCGGCGCCGCGCCAGGACATAACCAAGCCAGAGACACGGACGTGGACGTGGACACAAATCCATTGGACGATGGGCATCGGCGCTGGCATTCGCATTGTTGTTGGCGCTGCAAGATTCGGGACAATTGTCAGGCAATAAATCGATGTGTGTAGGGCTGTAAATTTTTGGCGGATGGCCGATGAAAAAGTGCATATTATGCAATTCGACAATACGCCAAACATGTCGACCTACGCACAGTCGCCACCGCCCTTAAAATCCGACGCGCATCCACCACCACCACTACCACCGCCGGCACCACCTCGGCCCTTGCAGGCCATGCAGCGGAAACGGAAACGCGCACACAAGTTCTTCTCTTCTCTCTTCTTCATCTTCGGCCTGCAACGGCGCTTTGCATATCAATGAAAATGCATAAATTTTTACTCGCCCTCAATTTCAGTGGGGTTTTTTCCATTCTGGGTGGTGCCTGTTCGGTTGCACTCGCTGCATTCTTGTCCATTGCCCAATCCTGTCGTCCATCAAGGGGCATAAATCAGTTTGGAGGCAGCAGCCGAAAGCATCGAAAAAAATATTTTCCAGCACGCGTAGCCCCGGAAGCTTATGAAAAAAAAGACAAACAAAAAATGAAGCCTCATCCCGGGCAGATCTGTTTTTCGGGCAGCCCCATTGACGAAACGTAATCCGTGTCGAAAAACTGCACCCAAGCAAAAACACTGAATATCCATAAAAATGCATCATAATTTCCTGGAGAGCCGTACAACTTGGACTGGATCGCAGCACCGTCATTGTGTGTAACAACCGAACTACAGAAAAGAGTCAGGATAGAAAGTCGCCAAATGATTGTTGAAAAAATAGCATTAGGTGAACCCAATCATAATGTAAAATGTTTGGATTGAGTGGTAGTTGGAGCTATAGAACCATTAGCTTTTGGAGTTTTTGCCCAAAAAACTTCACAAATTTTAAAAGTACAAACAAAGATTTCTATTTCTTGAGTGGCGTTTAAAATGTACATTTTATTTCCGTGAAAATCACCTTGGTTAACCCTGATGGGTATCAATTACACGCAACTCGCCCGCCAGCTTTATAAGCCTTGTCGGTGGCTTCCCTGAATGGCATCAATGCGGACCGAGTGTCCAGTCGGGAACGGGAACAGGGATTACGGTGCAGCCTGCCAAGGGCAACTCACCCGTAACGTCCATAGCTATGCGTTAATAGATTTGGAACATTCTGCCCCTCTGCAGCTCCCCCCATCGGCGCAGCCAATAGCATAATCACAAGACCGAGTCCGAGCTCCGTGTTGTTCTTTTACCTGGCCAAAAGTGGCCGTAAATTTTACTTCATTCATGCGGACACTCCACACCTAACTCCCACAAAAAAACATGGACCGCACAGCGGCCTGGACACATTTTTAAGTGTGCTCGAAGCGATATGTTGGCGACCTGTCCAAACGTCATTCTTGCATTTATTTATTGAGTTATGACCCTTGAGCGGCCCAAAAAAGGCATAAAGTTTAAAAGAGCCTTGGCTGATTTAATAGTATTTAAACTGAGCCCAAAAAAGGTATACAGTTTAAAGGAAGAGCCTTGGCTGTGTTACTAGTATTTAAACTGAGCCCTTATTTCCCCATTAGTAAAGCAGATTGTTAATACACATATAAAATGACGGGCAATTAATAAGAGTTTAGGCAAAATTAACAAACAGGAAAAAATCGTTTGTAATCTTAGTAATAAGAGAGGTAAGTAATCAAGTTACAAAACATAGCAAAGTTTAGACATATCTCATTTTTTCCGTCTAAAGGTATTTTTATTTAAATTTGCTTAGTCTTTGACTATTACAACGGATAATGTAATAAACAAATTTAAAAAAAAATCTGTTGAAAGACTGGATGATCGGGGTTACTGTGGTTCTCTGATTTGATATACACCTTTTCAGGATTTCTATATATTATATATATTTTTCTTTTATTCTATATTTTTTTTTCTATATATTCTATATTTTTATCTTTCAGTCAGGAAAATTCTGGGTCTCCAGTTTGTCTATGGATTATAAATACATTCAGAAATTTATATTCAGAAGAGATTAATTATGAGCAAATTGAAGAAAACTATGCGTGGGTTGTTCTCTGTAACAGAAGCATTTAAATAAATAATTATTAACCAATTATTTGGGAAATTAGTTCAATTTTATCAACAAAAAATTTTAGTTAAATTTAAGGGTTTTATGCAAGACGTAAAATGGTTTTAAAATATAATTAATGCTCGAATAGGCAATATCAAAATTTGTTCTTTAATAAAGAAAGCTTTATGATGGCTTGATTGTCTTTCGGTCTTTCGGCTTACAGACCACAACAGCAATTTAAGAATTATTATACTTAATAGCATCACCACCTTGACTGGTGATTAAGCTGGTTTTTTAAACTGGGCTTAAAAAAGTTCTTCTTTAATTCTACGTTAAGTAACAGAAGCCTGGATTTTCATACGGATTTGGTAAGATCGGAGCAGTCATAGAGAAGCAATATTTATTAATATTTACTTTTCGTCGGACACTCCTTCTTCTCTTTGTTAATTAGGTTATTCACCAGCTCTGATAAGGGTCTCCCCGTCCTAGAGATCTTATAACGATCCTCCCCTCAGCTCTCAATTTGGTTCACAGATTGTTTACCTTTATGTTCTGACAAAACCAACACGGCGTGGTAGATGAAAGAACACCAGCTGGCTTCCTCAGATTTCACACAATTGGCAAATATTAGCTGCTGCTCTGTCGGCACTGTCTTTTAATTCTTTCTAATTTCTAATGTTGACACGGGCGGTGCCTGTGGCCCACACACAAGACATCTGTCCTAGGAAGCTGTTTCTAAGTTGCCGACATCCAGCGCTATCTCCTGTTGACACACAGCCACGCATGGAAGATGCGCTCCACTTAGCCGAAACTATTTTTCATTGTTGATTTTAGGCGCTATTAGCGCTTCAAACGTCTGAGGGGGCTCCACATTTTAATTAACCAAGGAGGTGCAAGCAAACACCTTCTCTTTGGAGACGCCGCCAGGTTATAACACTGGATGGGTTGTTAACATTTTCGTGTCTTGTTAATGTGTCACGTAAATCGGTGCGAACCCTTGAATATATTTGGTTTTGGAATTTTTTACGATTAAAAGAGGTTAATCTTGGAATTTCAGTATAATTTACTGTTGACCTCCGTTCAACAATTAGCTGAGACCTATTTTATGATATGATATCTGCTTATCTAGTGCTTCTTTGATATGCCGAAGAACGTTTATTTAATCTTTAAATATACCTATAAATTAGCGTGAAAAGGGATGTGTCCTGACAATGTAATATTCAGTCACATCTGACACTTATGCGTAATAAACATTTTTTTATTAATAAAATGCATTATGGCCTAGGAGTCGCTTTCGTTTTTTTAATATTTGTGCTTTGAATTTTTAATATTTTTATTTTTATTTTATTTATTTATTTTATTTTACTTATTTATTTTTTTTTTTTAATATTTGAATTTTTTTATTGTGAAATTATTTTCATAATTACATTATTTAACGTGCTTCACCGAATTGTTCAAATACGGCTCTTTTGTATATAAATACATAAGTGCGGGTTCAAGTTCATCTCATTAATATTCAGACGTCATGAATCACTATAAAAGCCAAAATTCGTTGAAACTCCACCAAAAGTATTTGAATTTTAAGTGCTTCACGCTATTTGACACAGCTCGTCACATTTCGGCGGTTAGATAAGATCGCTAAATCGATCCGAAGCTGAATTCTGCTGTCCGCAATTGGAATTATCAGTGTCAGTTTGGTGTTCGAAGCGGGAACTTAAAATAAATAAAAAATGGATAACTCGCGCGTTCTGCGGGTCATAAATGTGGTGCTCCTGCTGACTGGCTATCAAATGTATTGGTTTGAGAAGAAGACGCAGAGGTTCAGGTTGTCCCTGCCTGGCGCTGTCCATACGTTTGTGCTGGGATGTATATATGCCGCCTGTTATACCCAGCACTTCGATCCCACGTCATCGCTACTCAATGTTCTCAAGGAAGTATCGCCGTTTCTTTACGGACTGACCAGAATGCAACTAGTTTTGGGCGTGAAAGCAATTGGTTATGCCGTTTACTCCTCAGCCAGAGCTATGGAAAAGGTTAATTCCTTGGTGGAATCACTTTCAAGCCGAGATCATCGGCTGAGCAAAGATGAAGCTATAGCTTATGCTCTGCTGGGTTCCACTTTTGGAGTTCTGTTTTGCTTTGTGCTCTACATATCCTACGAAATGAAATTCGAGCTGCCTCCACTCCAAGATGTCATGATTGGAACTGCTCTATTTCTCCCTCACCTGATTTTATCTGGATCAGCGAGATTACACAACATTTTGGCCTGGCTAACTCGCGGCGAGCTGCAACAGCTTCAGAAAAGTGTAGTGGACGAGCTAAGTGCAAATTTGACCAGAGAAGAGGCCAGTGAGGCTTCCACTTCATTTTCTATTTCGGTAGGAAACACCAGCCTGGACAATATGGAGCGCCAAAAAGGCCAGTTAGAGGCTATTGGAGCCAGATTTCGTTGCCTTTCTCAGACATTGCAGTTCTCGTTGATGTTACTGTTTGCGTTAAATGGAAACTGCCTTCTGGGAGGCATATATTCCTTTGTTTATTATCGGCACACATGGCACGTTCTCTTCGAAGATCGGAAGCAACGAATCTTCTATGCAGCTAATGCCTCCATATATGCCTGTATTGCCAGTGATTACATCTGCCTATTGGTGGTACAGCATCTGATAGAAAATCAAGTAACGTATTGAACTAAATATCAAAAATCCACGATTTAATCGAACCATTTTTGTAGTGCTTCAGTTTTTTGAAGAACATGGATTCCTTTCTGGACCAGCGCAATGCTATACCCAAGAGAATGCGGTCTCTGGGCAAGGACATCAAGAAAAGTGTTGAGAGAACTTTTAATTCCAAATATAACTCACTTTGGCGGTTCAATGTGTGTTACTTGAGTTCGGCAAGTCTAGAGTTTCTATAAGTTATGCAAACAATTTCTTATACATTTTTATTTCAGATTATGTTTATTCAACTGCTAATCGTGGCTGTGGTTGTGGCTGTACTTTATTTAAATGATGAAATCTTGTTGCTAAAAGAAGAGTTGAATGACAAAAGCGACTAATTATATCTAACTATAATTAAGTTTCTCTTCCTTACAATGTGCTCTATATAGTCGCTCCTTCTTCGTTGCTGGTTTGTCCTCACACTTTGTTAACAACTCCATATTAATTACCATTTTATGCAACTTAATTCATAAATTTATCTGTTTGCCAGAACAAAACAGAACGGAACAACAAATCATTATTAAGTTGCTAATAAAATGGTTCCCCAATCAAATTAAACTGTGTGCGTTTCCACTGGAGATGTTACGAACTCTTGGAAAATCACGATAACTAAAAAATTAGAAAATGTTATAAGTTAGCTTTACAATGACTAAGAACCGTCAAGGGCAGTGTGCTATTGAGACAAATATAATATGTATAATAAAATTATAAACAAATCTAATGCTACAAATCTCTGACTAAAAGTCTATTCTTTTTTTTAGCTTAAGAACCCATCTTCCGGATGGGTTTCTCATAAACTTCTCGCCGGATAACACCACGCAGAATGCCGGCAAACTGAACATAATTTGTGTTAGGAAATCTACATAATATTTACTGAGATGGCAACACCCGGTACACAGGCCATGGCCATGCATGCAAGTCTGTGGAGATGCTGATGAGCAGATAAATTCATTAGTCACACCCATGTAATTGTTCCACCAGGGCGACGACGACGACGAGGGGCGGATGGGGAGAGGGTCGTAAGGATGCGGCGGGCATTTGGCTCAGCTGGCAGGGCAGGCGGAAAAACAAACCAGACGACCGCAGATCTTAAGTTTTCCCCCAGAGCATGGAGTTGGGAGTCACGTAGCCGGAGTTGCCTGGCGAAGCGTTACTAAATACAAATTAAACAAATCCATAAATTATGTTTAATAATATTAACAAGGATATTAGCAGAGACTACATACATACGCACACCGACCCACTCGGAGCGGTACAGATACAGATGCGCTCACTTCTTGCACCCAGTCGAAGTTTGTTGCTGCCTTTGGGCCCGGAGGACTCCGACTGCATTTCGTTAAGCGTGGTCGTCGTGGTTTATGGTCATGACGCCTCTGCCACCTGGCTGTTGGCCTGCTCAGGATTTACATAGCTACGTGAGTGTTTACACGGCCGCATTGAATCAATCCCCGTTAAGGGATGGGACCTAGGAATCAGAAGCTACTTAGGTGGGGGAAAGAGTTACGAGTTACCTTTTAGTTCTTCATGATAGTATAAGTTTTATTGCTCACATAAAATAATTAGGAGACTGGCTGAAGATATTTTTAACCGAAACAGCTCACATTACTTAGATTAATAAGGACCATTAAGGCTATATTAGCCTATTTTGGATTGCTTTAAATAAATCACTTTGAATTTCAAGTTCTTTGTATTCAGTGAAAATTAGCTTACTGTATACTTATTATCTTATCAGAATATATACTTAGTAATTGTATATAAGCTGCAAAATTTAAAATAAATATGACGTTTTTAGGGAAAAGCTGGAATCGTAAATCCATTAATTTTAAATTAATCTATCTCAAGTCCTTTGTCAGCCATTGCAAAAATCAGCCAATATTTATTGGTTAACTCATTGTAATTGCTTACAATATTGGACATGCAATCCAGTTAAGAACTATTGTTATTACTTTAAAATTATATATCTTTTGATGCATATAAAGATTTAGTTTAATAATTATATAGTTGTGAGATAATTTGTTCATTTCAAGTTCATTTTTTTCTTCTTATTCGCGATTTGCTCCTCTACTTGCATTAATTTCATTAGTAAGTACTCCCTTCTGCCTGGGTAGGACACATCCTCTTTGAAACGGGGCTTCCCTGGAACTTTTGTCGTCACCCTTGAAGGAGCTCTGTCTGGCGTTCTCGTTACTTTCTTGGGAGGTTTCGGAGAATCTTTCCGGGACTTCGATTTCGTAGTGTGTCTTGATGTTCGTCTTGACGCAGATGTTTCTTGTCGTCGCGATGAACTCCATTCTATTTGCCCCGATTTACACCTGGCCGATGTTCTCAATGTGGACTTGGCCGGTGTTCTTGAAGATTGTTTCTTAAATAGCGAGTTATCAATGCGCCGGGAACTCCTAATCCCATGCACTCTATCAGATTCTGACGAAGATGAGCTCTCTTCTGAGCTCTCGGTGGTGGACTTGTAGCTAGAAGACTCGGAAGAGTCCGTGGAACTTGATAGACATGTGTTCAGACGTTGTCGTTTTGGCTCAGCTCGAATTTTGGCGTAAGGACGATTTGGAGGACTGCACGAGGGAGTACGAGGTCCGCGGATCCTGGTAACAGAGGACCGTGGAGGGCTTGGCAAGCGATATCGCTTGAGGAAGGGCTTGCAGGCGAGCGATGATGTGTCTGTTGACCCAATTTCTTGTCGAACATGTTTAGCATATCTTGGTGGTGAGACACTAGGAGATCTGGTTCTTGACGGGGACTTTTGCAAGGTAGTGGAGCAGGGAGATCCGCTGCACAGTCGACTCTGCCAAACAATCGGGTTTGACTTTAAGGACGTGTCCGGATTGGGAATAGATCGATCCAATTCAACCGATTTTGGATAGTTCATCTGAGTCATCAAAATGTCGCCCAACGACGGCGTCGGCAATAGGGGGGCACGTTTCGGCACCTCCATCTGACCCTGGGAGTAGTAGGGATCGGAGTCCATGTTGTTCAGGTTGATTGGGTATGCCGGTGACATAAATGGTGGCCAAACTATTGAGTAATTTATTAAATATTTAGTAAGTGAAAGCTACAACAATTTTGAGGTCACGTTTTATAATTCCTACGAGACAAGCTTAAGTCTAGCTATAATTTCTATATATTTTTTTTGTAAAGCATACATAACTTTTGTTTTTGAGAGAAGCAACCTATTAATATTTATTGTTAAGAATTCAAGATGAGTAAAGACTCACCAGGAGGAAATGGAGTGCTGGCAACTGGAAGGACCTTATTTTCAAACATCACATAGTTTCCCTTGTTATTCGTCCCTGGATGACGGAACCGACAATGGCTCCCCCAGCTGCAGCCGTTTCGAATGTAAAATCGGCAGACTGGCAAGTCTTTGTTTTCTGATTTGAGGGGACCATCCTCATCATCACAGGATACTTCGCCATCTTCCAGATCTTGGGACTTTTCTACTCCTTGAGCCTGCTCCAAATCAGTAGTGGTATCAGGGGGCAACTCACCAGATTCCAATAGCTTGCACTCCTCATTTTCTAGCAATATATTTTCAGATCTAGAGTTACTAACCGATTCTTTAAAGCCTTGGTTACTTTCTATATTTTGATTATAAATTGTTTTTGTATGTATAAATTCTTCTTGCGTATGATCACCTCCTATTTCGGAGTGATCAGAGGATAAAGCGTTCTGAATTATGGAACTAGAATCACACTTCAGAAATTCTTTTTCATTTTTTTGTAATTCCAAAGGTTCGGTTCCTTTTTTGACAGGCAATTTGCTATCGATTTTTTTAACAACCTGGATTCCCACAGAATTGACTTTTAAGTTGTAGAGTTAGAAATGGGTTATATTTAACACAAAATCGTACCCTTACCTGGGGAACCATACAAAGTAAAATCGGGTAAACTTTCAGCAGCTTCCTCTTGTGAAATTTGCTTAGTGATTTTAACGAGCAAACTATATGTAAGGTAAAGTCTAAGTTATTTTATCTCTTGAATTTTAAATGCAACGTAAATAGACACGAACCTGATGTTGGCCGCACTATCATCTGTAAATATAAACATTTAAGAAATATATTCATATCAATTAAATGGGAATTAAGTATCCCTTATAAAACAAACTACTGGTTAAGACTGCGTATTTTTTATGCCTTGCCTTGGGTATATCTAGTCATATCTTTATTTTAATTGAAGATATTTACAAAACATAATTATTTAATGAAGGTCTATGCCAAAATGATAATTTAATTTAATTTAAGAAAAGTCCTAACTGAGACGGGCCAGAATGTTAAAAAAGAGTGCCGAGATAAAAAAATTATATATGTACATGAGTATGTTTATATGGATCTGAGTCGTATTTCATAAAGTGAAGTTTCATTTTGAAATTTAAATGTCATAATGTATGAATGTATATATGTTTTACATAAAAATTTGTACATATCTTACCTGCCGTTCCAAGGAGACTATACTCGCATGTTCTTTGTTTACTTTCAGCGTCAATTTGAGAATTAGCCAAGTCAAGACAGAAGGTTCCGGATTCCGCCTTCGGTATGAAGTTTCCGTTATTCTCATGTCCAGACATCGTGTGAACTCTTGTAGACTGCAAACACAAATGTATGCACATAAGGATGTATGTACATTCACACAGCATACATCATCTACTTGCTAATATAGTTACTCCAAGAAAAGTACGAATATACTTTTCAACTAGTTTTTCTTACTTATTCTACTGCGTTTGGATGCTTTATGGGTATGTTCTCTTATAAATACGCTTAAATTAATAAACGAAATTAGGGTCACTTTTTATTTTGACACAAAATGAAAAGCACGAATGACATCCGACTGCTATGGAAGCTCGATAACACCGTCAGAGTCGCTACCTGCCGATATTAATAGGACGAGATATCGGTCTCACTTAGAGAGTATTTACACTGCAGCCGACTACATTTATGGACGAATAAATTCTGCATTTATCGATATATTTAGTCGTATTGTGAACGACTCAAAGGCGTTGGCAGTTAAAACAATTATCTAGTCGCCAGCTTTTGTATTTTTTAATTCTTTTAATTAGCTGATTGTTTTTAAATAAAGATAAGACATATGTAAGTAATTAAAAAAAAGAAGAGAATATAAAATTATGAATTTTCTTTTAACAGCAGAAAGCTGGATTTGAATAATATACATTGGGCAGTAGAATCACCCATTTTCAAAGTGCGGAATTATATGGCAACAGAGTGGGTAAGCGTTGTTTATTAATGATATTTTGACAGTGCGTTCTCTAACTACAGCTGATTTCTAAATGCAAGGTATGTGCAATCTCTTATTGCTCTTAAAAATATTAGCCGTTTTGGCTTAAAAATGCCAATAGGTACAGCTCAAGTGCAGCATTTTTTGGTCACCGCAGGGTTATGTGATGTCCATTGCTTTGTGGCAGGAAAATGCCCAGGAACACCCAAGCTTCCCTTAAAGCAGAAGGCTCCGAGACTCCAATCTGGGATATTAATGAAACCTTGAATGGGTCGGATAATTTTGACGAGGACACGTCTTTGAAGTCTGGGGTGACAGATGTCGACGCCGTCCCATTCAGGATCAGCTGCATTCACATGACGCAGTCAAAATGGGAAAATATGTGATATGTGCAGTAAATATATTATATGTTATTTTGTTTAGCTTAGTTAGCCTTCAAATTGAAACGGTAGAAAACCAAATTTTCTTAGCCGAGTCCTGTCCGCTAATTTGAATTCTTCTAATTTTCTCTAGCGACTTCTCGAGTACCCCTGTCTAATTTGCTGCCATTTGAAATCTACGATTCAAGGTTTTTTGGACCCCTAAACTCATTCCACAGAATACAGTTCAATATGCTTTTAATTTGTAATGATGTCCGCCAATCTAAGTAGAATAAAATGCTATATTTAAATTCATATAATTGCTAAAAAAAACCTTCAGCCGGACTTGAGGTTTCGCCAGCTTTGTATAAGCAAAGGAAAGATCTCTCCGGGAAAAGGCAACCCTGGCTCAGCCCCTGGTCAAATGCTGGAAGCAACAGCATCAATTTCCAGAAAATTGCACCACTAAATTACCATAACGGTTGGTTACCCATCTCCACCACACCCAAGAACTCCCCATTCCAGCTTGATAGCCCCCGAAAACTAACGGGAAACGAGAAGATAAGCTGAATTACCGAAGCCGAAGTTTGTATTCCCTTCCTATTTGCTGTTCATGGGTAAAATGAAATATATCGTATACGTAATAATATAATCTAAAAGATAGTAACAAAATTTGTATTGCAGTCTACCGATGAAAAGGATTGATTTGTAGGGGAGTTAGAAGGCATAGAAAAATTGTAAAGTAAATTGATCATAATAAGATTGAAACATTGATTGAAAGATTGAAATAAACAAATTTTGTGGCTATATCTCGTATAGCTTTTGAGATCTTGATCGTCAGGTGATGCTGATTGAACAAATATTATAATACCCTTGTGCCCTATGGGTACCGAGTATAATTACACCTTTGATAAACTCACCAAACTGCACAACTCTTACTTATAAGTAGACGGGTGTGCAAACAAACATACATATATATCAATATTTAAATATTTGACACTGTCCTGCAGAGTCTTGCCCAAAATTACAATACCCCCTGTGAGTGTATATGTAAATATTATGGCAACCCTAGAAACCGAACTTAATGGCGACAAGTGAGAGACGAGGAGTAGACGAGTCGAGAGACAAATGCCGAAGCCGCAAACAAAGAAAGCTGAATACAGCGCGAAATACGCAAACATCAGCGCAATGCGGCAGTGAAGTTACCTGACGGCAGTCAGGTGGACGGAAAGTCAATGGGTGGGGTGTCCCTCAGGACTTGTAAATAGCAACATGGCAAACAAGTTAAAAAGTTTTTCTCTTGTTCTCTGGCATTTCTTTATGCCCGGGTCGCGGCCCAAACATAATCGTTTCTCATTTCAATGCTGGTAGATGGCAGTGTCCCCGCATCATGCTACACTGGCAGAAACTAGCCATTAGGTAAACTCCTATATATTTTAAACTTAAGTGCAAGAGTACACCAGCTTCGACCATTCAAAGTTACCTTCCTTTCTTACCCAACCCCTGTTTAAGCCATAGGTAGTTTTACTAACCGGGCTGGATAGATTCTAACAGTCTGCGGACATGGGTAGATTGAATCGGCTGCTGATGAAAAATGTATATACTTTATAAGGACGGAAGCGTTGCAAACTTTTGGTCAAGCAATAATACCAAATTTAAATTTAAAACCATCCGTTTTCGAGCTGTGCATTTGTTGCGCGCCTCCTGGTTAACTTTGCTCACCTTTCCTTTGGTCCCCGGTACGCAATTTAGTTTTGAGCTTAATTTCTTTTAATAGCTCCAGCCGACAGATAAAATGCTGCTGAAGTAGAACCCCGAGCCCCAAGAAGATCCAAGGAGTCCCTCCCCAAAACTGACACTGTTCTTTTCTCGCGCCCAGTTCCCTCCTGGCACTCTGGCACTCCCGACTCCATCTGGGGTCAAAGGGGCGTCGGCGTCCCTTTTGCTGGCGGATATCGCAAGTAAATTGCTTAATTTTGGCCATGTCTCGACGTCCGGGGTTAGGTGTCTCTTCGGTTTGTTTTATTGGGGGTGAAAACATTTGGTGGGGTGTGCGGAGGGCGTGTGGGCGGAAAGGCTCCCCGAAGGCCGCCCAGGTTGACGTTTTCTGGGCCATGACGATTTCATTTGCATTTTATGATAATTGAACTTCATAAATATGTTACGGCAACATCTTAAAAGTGCCAGAGGTAAGCACACACACCGAAACAAAGCACTCTAGCTACCTTTTCCGTGGAAGGCCATCATCCTTCCCTGAGCGCCATGTGCTTCATAATTATTTTGAAGTGTCGCCATTAATTTGAAATACTTATTATCGTGTGGGGCTGGACCATAAACCGCCGAATAAATGGGGATAACAAGGCTTGCAATTTAAATATGTTAAATACAGGAAGTACACACAGGGATCAACAAATATCGTTGATACTCCGAGGAGGCGGCATTAATTTTGAATTAGACAGTTAGTTGGTCTGAGATCCAAGGAAGAACTAGCTTTATTAAAAGCTTCAAATATGAAGTAAACATGTCGAAGAAATTATAATAAGCTTTTTATATGCTAAAGTACTAGGAACTAGTTCAGATCTATTAAACTCTTCCTACCTTCTGAGGCTAAGGCCTGAGCTTCATTACCTGTTGCACCTTCAGCCGTTCCTAAAATAAGATTACAAAATCATGCATGAAAAATTAATAATATATAATATTAATATTAATTCAAATAATGGCTGCATCGTTACCCTTAAAAATGTCTCTGAATAAAGAACAATAATTACTAACCATATCATTTGGTTTCACTCAGTAAAATCGGAAATATAAGTCAAAATTTGAGTAAGCTTAATAATTAAACTGAAGCAAAGGAAGGCTTGCCACTTCATCTAGTTCAAGAATGTAACCTTTAGTTTATATTGAAGAAAAGGAAATATAATATATTGAGTCCCGCGCTTCTACTACTAACTTAGGATTCATATTTTATGTCAACCGCATTTGGAATATTTTTGGCATTGTTCCCCAACCATTATAAGTTTCTAAAGCTCAGTTAAGGCAATTACCCGTACATATTTTTACCAAATTTATGCAATTGAGCCGGGGGAAGTCGTTCTCCGACAGGCGATTAACCTCCACTTAACTTTGATTTGAGCGAACCTCGCGACCTGCTGCACTGTTTGCCCAGCGGCTTCGACACCTTCCCTTCGGGGCCATGACAAGGGGAATATAAATCAAATAAACAAACCTCATTAGCATATTATCAGCATCAAATTGTGACGCCGCCCGTCATCTTAAGTTCAAGTGAGAAATCTGTCACGAGGCATTAAATCGTCTTCCGTGGCAGCCCCCAAAAGCCGCAAGGATAACAGAACGAGGACGATGACGGGACGAAAACGAGGGGGGAGGAGAGTTTCCTGCGGGCGATGCTAAGCGTTTCCTGGAATCCGGCACACATAATTATGCGTGTAAACAAGCGTGATGATAGTGCGCTGACGTGTGACGACGATGGTGCTGACTGCCGTAGACGCATTGGCCAAACGGGTTAAGGGCTGACTTACCTAGCCAGCCACTCCCCCCAGAATCTTGCAGCCCTTTTGGAAGTGCTCAACTGGCGGAAAACAAATTGCCGAAATTCCTCAAGGCCTCAACTAGTTGTGGTAGTGGCCCTTTTCCCGGCTGCTGATTTATTCGCGCTGTGCTGGCAACAATTAGAAAAGTTACCGCAGGATGTGCGCACACAACACCCAAGGAGATGTGTCTGCTCCTGTCAGGACTCAGACTCAATCTCATCGGATACCCGAGCTCACCGTTCTGGGCCGTTGGAGCTGTGCGTTTTAATTTGACGAAAGATTGATGACATCTCATTAATATTCATTGCCGCCAGTGCAAGGCTCTGCTGGGATTTTACGGCCATATATCCTTTCCATTCCGGCGTCTGTTGTTGTGTAGTTTTCCCCAGAGATGGATCCGTTGGCGCCGGCTTGCTAAATGGCTAGGTGTCCTGATTCTAATGAGGCTTTAAACGACTATATTTTCTCACACCGGAAATGGTGATTAGGTGCGGTTGATGAGTAGGTACATTGTTGTGAAAGAATGTGGGATCTTGATATATTTCCAGTAACCCATTTCAAAGAAGACACTGGCATGAAAGTTAATAAACATAATAATTATGGTTATGTTCAGATAAAAATAGTGAATCAGGCTAAGGCTAAATTTCCAGTAGCCCAGACTTCATTTTCACTATTATATTTAGTGCTTTGTATTTGTAGTATTTGGCAATTAAAATATTGCCGATCCATCAAACATTTTATTCCATTAAAAAATGGGATCGAAACTCATCAATGGGATCAAAATTACTAGTGAAGCCAAAAAGGCAAGTTTTTAAAAATAACATGCCTCTTGTTTTGAGGTTTAAGTTTTATTTATCTTGAACAAAATGCATATGGATTTGATTCCCATTAATTTGCAGTCCGCCAAGTCAATAAAAGGCATCACATTAAAAAGAGAATGGCGTTGATTGTGAGACCTCTAGGAAATTATCTTTCTTACGATGATCGGTACAAATCGAATTATGGCACAGGTGACGGCAAACACCAACAGGCTGGCGTGCACCTCTTCCTTGGAGCGGTCCTCCCTCTTGTTGGAGTCGATGGGCAGTGAGCGAAACATATTGACTGCAACTGTAAAGACTTTAGTGAAATGGTTAAGCAGTGAGCCTTGCACTTACTTTATAAAGAAATTTGGATTTTATAGGACTGCTTGGGAAGTTACTGATACAGGCGTGCCTAAAATTATTTGGGAACAGACGCGTTTTCCGAGAACAATTTGACAAGCCGGAAAACTTTGAAAGAAAATCCAAGGACTGTATGACATCGGCTTTCCATTTAATATTCTATTCACTAATTTCCGTGCAATATACATTTAAAATATAGTTTCCAACCTAATCTTCTGATTATATTCATATTGGAAGACTGATCATATAACTGAAAAAGGAGCGATCGGTTAATTTAAATGATTCTAGGAAACCAGAAATAATGTATATTTATATCGAAATCGGTTGTTTTATAGCTGTCATTGGTTTAATTTGATCTTCACTTTTATCTTACCTTTTTAGAGAGATTTTCTTCTTGGATTGAGTGTGAAGATGTATACTCTAAGATCTTTAATACTTAATAACAAGTACCTGTACTTTCTATAGTCGGTATAAGTCCAATCAGTTTGACCATTTCCTGGGAAGCCCCTTGTAATAACTTACTAAAAGGTTAGTTGCCGCTGATCTTTTTCTTATAAATGTTGATATGAGATATATTGTATCTGCAAAACCATCTACCAACGAGAAGTACTTCCTGACAACTAAGATAATAGTTAGCTAGTAGTTTCTAAGGAGTTTAAAAATTATTATTAGAAGTCATAAGGCCTTCAAACAAAAGCTGAGCACACAGCCAAGTATTTCATCGGGACCCCGTTAATAGACTGGCAAATCGAGCTTTTGTTTAAACTATGTCTAAAGATTAAATTCGATCTGTGCAAGAATACATTTTAATTTTTAATCGGTTCATTAAAATTAAAGGGTTGCAGTAATAGTCTGATTACTTATATCCTATTTTTTTTTCAATAAAGAGGATGAATATATTTTAGGATTACTTTTAGTGTTTTGGTTCTTGTAAGAACTGTACAGGTCCAATAATTTATATAACACCGCGTACTAAGCACGGTGGCCTTAGACCGGACTTTATAACTTTGATGCGTTTCGCCTCCTTACTAAACCAGGAGGGATCAGTGGAGATAGGCGGAACTTTTAATGGAACCCATGTCTTAAAGGAACATCAACGTCAATGTTTGGTCCTGTATTTCTGGAGACATTGAAGGATTTAGATATGTTAATCCCATGTTGATAATTTTTCACATTGAGTTGGAACATATATATCCCAGCTATTGGGAAACCCTTCCATCTCCCTGTTGTATATATTTTAAAAATGTAATATGCTTATAAAACATTAAGGATCAAAGAGTACCGTCTATAAAAGATTTGAAGACTCGTTCTTAACCGAAGTCCCAGTCTAGTTAGCATTCTTCGTGGCCTGGAATTAGCCCGGACAAAGCCGCTGGACTGGGCCTAAGTCAAATACCGTGTTGTGCGGCCATTAGTCCAGGCAGATTCCGGAGCACATTATTTCTGGCCAAGGCACGTGTTTGAACCGCAAACAGATGAATTTCTGCAGTCCCTGGCCCCACTCGCCGATGAGGACAACGAGTTATGAGCAGGCGGCAACCACTCAGGGCAGTTTGCGCATTCCAAGTCTCGGTGCGGAAGCAGGAGCTAGAGCAGTGCAATTCGTCCTCGGGGTCTTTTTTGTGTTAATAATAAATAAACGGACGGGCCTTGCAGCCCGGAGTCCGGAGTGGAGCCCTGCTTGTGTTTTGGACACACCGGAGCGCATTTTAATGGACGAATGCAGCGGCGGAGAGTGAACCCAAAACCCATAACCCCGGACCCGGAGCAGCAGCAGCAGCAGTAGTAGCAGTAGCAGCAGCAGAAAAAGCAGGAGCAGGAGCCGGAACCAGAGCCGTGGCACACCTTTCCCCGGGTGCATGTGTGACACCCGGCTGTGTCCCATCCCCCCGTCCCCGTCTTGAAATACGGCATTTGCTCGTCCATCTTTTGATTTAGCACCGACATAAAAATGATTTATCAGTGACATTAAAATAATGCACACTGTGGCGCATTTTATGTGCGAATGGATTTCGCGCCTTTTTGTTCTCGCTGTTCCGGGGTGGCGAGTGGGTTTGGCTGGGCGTCAGTGCAGTCGCAGTAGCATTTACCCCTCCAGAAGTAGAGACCCGACCCAATCCGACCCGGAGCGAGCCCATACGGGGTGTACGGTCCGCCCAAACAGCTGTCCGGTCCTCTGTCCACCCGTCCGTCCGTTGGCCTGCGTCAGTGTTTGTGCGCTGCCGCCAGCCGAATATTTTACGGCCGAGGTGTTTCTGACTGAGTCCCCGCCAGCTGCATCAGTATGCCATATATAAACGGTGGGTTGGTGGCCCGGGAGCTGGTCTCTGCACCTATCCGGACCTGGAACTGCTCTCGGGCTACTGGAGCATCATAAATGTAAACTTTTATGCGATTATGCCCCTCTCTTCTAGCTGCTATGTGAAAAATGTACTTGGAGAAAAGACATAAAAGATCTCCTCAAAGTAATTCAACTATATAGATGTTATTAAAAGTTACCACTTAAGAAACTGTGAAATAAATATATAGATACTCTAAGCTTTCAGTAACTACAATTAGCTTATACATATACTTATTTTACCGATCAGTAATATAACACATTTTTAAAAGATTTTATTTGTATGGCCCAAATAATGTTTATATTTGAATTGCTTCAACTATATAGATATTATTAAAAGTTACCAATTAAGAAACTATGAAATAAATAGATAAATACTCTTAGCTTTCTTTAACTACAATTAGTTTATACATATACTTATTTTACCGTTCAGTAATCTAACACATTTTTAAAAGATTTTATTTGTATGACCCAAATAATGTTTATATTTGAATTCAACTATATAGATGTTATTAAAAGTTACCACTTAAGAAACTGTGAAATAAATATATAAATACTCTTAGCTTTCTTTAACTACAATTAGTTTAAACATATACTTATTTTAACGATCAGTAATTTAACACATTCTTAAAAGAATTTATTTGCATGGCCCAATTTATCTTTATATTTGAATTCGTGGGGCTTATCCCTTAAAATTTCCAAGTGTCCGTTGGTCCTATTTGAAATGTGCCATAATTTGCACCCAGATGTGTGACACAGCATTGCCAGTGCGACGAGTAGGGCCCTGATGCTGGGTGCCGGTTACTGGCTGCCGGTGGCTGGCGGCTGGTGGCTGGTGGCTGGTGCCGGCTATCAACTGGAACGCGGCTAGGATGTGCCCTGCCACCGAAATGGACGACAACATATGCCCCGTGCGGGGACTGGAACTCATTAGAGTGGGTCCTGTGTGTGTGAGCTTAATGAGGACACAACTGGAGCGCAGAGATGGCGCAGGCGCTGCCCGTGGATGCGAGAGGACAGTGGCTGCAGATGGGCAAGATAGGAGGTACGAGGACGTGTACGTGGATATGAGCATGGGCATGCACATCTGCAGACGCCGCTGATTGCCCGGGTTCAATCTCAGTGGCAGTGCCCATGCCATGCCCATGCCCATCCCGTGGCCAGTTGGCAGCGTCAGCATAATTTCCTGATGCTAAATGCCAAATGCAGGACGAGCAGGACGAGCGGAAGGAGTCGGAGCGGGCCAGCCGAGCACTTGAGCCCATCCGCCATCGACTGACCGAGTGCCAGCGCACGAGCTGCAAACTGGGTTTGGGCTTTGGATTTGGTTCGGAGCAGTACCACCTCGAGTCGGGAAGGGACAGAGGGATGGCACAGCAGAGGAAAGCCTGGTGCTGCTGTAGTGGTGGCTCTGGCTCTGGCTCATTGTCTCGCGCTGAGACAGCGGTGAGGTGGAATGCGGCACAGGAGCGGAGGAGGCGCATCAGGAGCAGGACCAGTATCAGGGCAATTTAGAGAAGCGCACACAGACACTAACACACATGTTTTTGGGTAATTTATCTCGAAGAATTATTATTTCAAATATTTTGAGGGGCTGGTGTGCACTTGAAGAAAATACATCCTATATACCTATATATATCCTTTTCACTTTCAATATAGCTAGAGAACCATAATTATCATGAAAGACAAAGACTAGTAATGGAAGCTATATTATACATACAGCTCCATTTATTGTTTTAAAAATAACTTACTACCGACAATACTGAACTTCATTTCCATCAAACATTTTACATCTGCTATGCTATGATTCCCAACTAGTTTTACTGGTGATCTAGCAATGGATACTGTTGAGAGCTATTTAAAAAAAAATTATGGATTGGTTGATACACATGGGAATTACTAGATAATAACGTTGCAACCTTCTACAATTCTTTCGCATTCTTATAATAATAATATATAATATATAATATATAATAATATAATAATATATATCGTTAAATGTATGTAATGATTGTCATTTAAAGTCTTACGCCACACTGAAACTGAAATTAAACTTTATTTTTTGTTTAACTTTATTTTTTGTTTCTTTCAAATGAAAGAGTATTTTAAGCGCTTCACTATATTCAAATCTTACCGAAGTTATAGAAATGTGGGCTCTGGCCTCAGCCTTAATTTGCAAAATTCATTTTATTTCCGTACAAGAAATTTCAAGAACTTCTCAACCGATTTGGCTAATTATGTGCTGGTTTTTGTCCTCATTTATAATGTCCTTGATATATATCTGACCTGCAAAGAAATTTACCAGACAATCTTTCCGTAAAGCAAATCGGTTCTCTACCCTCCTGCAATTTACCAGATCGCGAAAGAGTAACAGAGCGCTGTTGAGCACTGAATTGTGCTGTTAAGAACCGAATTGTTCTGCATTTCAACGTATGATTGCGCATTACGTTGAAATGCCTTTTCTACTTTTATATTTGAGTCTCTAAAATCAGCTTTTAACTTACCAAACCGGGAGTTAGCTCTCATATTGACTTGATAGAAAACCAATTTTCTTACTAAGAATTTTATCTGTCCTCGAAATTTTGAAAAGAGAAAAATTATATAATTTTTTAGCTATTACAATAATAGATACTTTTATTACCTGAACTTAATTTTAAGACAGTCTATTTTAAAAAATTTTGAAATATTACCGGAAAATGGGTGAAATATATAAATGACTTGGGTTTTCCGAGTGTAACAATAGCAGGGCACACAGAGACAGAGCGACGCACCGAAATAAAAGGATTTTAAAATGGTCATTTGATATGAATTATGCGCGTTGGTGCAATTACAGAGTCCTCCCCGCCTCCGCCAGCTCCGAGCCCGAACTGGGACCGTGGATCACGACTACCTTACACAATTCCCGGCCGGACTGTGATGCCTTTGTCTGACTGTGATGCGGTTGTCTCGGCGCTTAGAAGAGGACGATCCGGCTGCTGTTCGGCTTGTTTACGTCCCGCTGGCGGTCCCGCCCCTTCCATGAAGGACCCTTTTTGCAGTCCGCGACTTGGACCTTATCGTTAAATAATTAAATCAGCTGCTAGACTAATATATTTCTCTTAATTGCGAGTAACTCATGGTTAGCGCGCTCGCAAAGTGTCCAGGCCATTTGGTCCCATTTCTGATTTATGCGCCATATAAATAGCAGGGAACCGATAGCTAATATCGCTGATGCGCTGCATATGCAGGGCGTAATGGATTCTCGGGCCAAATAAATGGTCAAATGTAGTTCAGCGCTCTAGAAATTGTTTGAAATGCTTTTACCCTTAAAAAAAAAAAAAAAAAAATGTATCATTCTGCTGTAAATGTAAAAAATCGCATCTCATTGATGTAGTTATATAAATTGTACAAGTTTATTGCAGCTATAAAAAATATATTATGAATTTTTTCAAAGAATGTGAAAATATTATAATATTCTCTATAGATATAATAATATAAATATAAAGTATGATAATATGGTGGGACCGATTTAAAGTAATACTAACCAGATATTCTTGTAACAAACTGTAAATATTTTTAAAAACAAGAATTCTTTGGGCACATATATATGACTATGGGTCTGAGACTTAATTTATGTGATATTTCTACAAATAAATCCAGAGTTGGGTTAACTTGGCACATATATGCATCGATTACCTAAAAAAAAATACAAAATACTTAGCCAAAACCATACCATTTTGTTTACAAAATGTTCTTATTATTATTGTTTATTTTAGGCATGCCTATATTCTTTGATAAGTTCTTGCAGAATTTCGTGATTAATAAAAAAATCAAGGAATAATAATAAATATAATCATTCTAAAGAACTTTCAACCTAAATTCCTTTTCAAAATCAGACATTAAGAAGTTTGCAAAGTTGGCTAGAGTTGTCCTCGACAAAGGAGACCCAGAATATGCAGTGGAAAATCAACAAAAATGTTAAAAATAATTGCCGCGTCACCAGAAACACTCCCCTCACTCAAGGCCTTGCCTCGCTGTAGGGGTGGTATCAAAAAGAACAAATTGAAAGGGAAATGTAAAAATAATCGGCAATAAATTTAGCAAAAGTGTCGAAAACGGCACACACCAAGCGAGGGGGATGAGGGAGCGGAGAGTCCAACATGGCAGAAATTCGGGCCCGCCAAGAACTCATAGTTCAATGTCCCGAGCAGGCCATGCCTTCACCCAGGAAACCACCAAAGGGAAAGGATGCAAGGTTCGTGGCAACCGCATTTATAATAAATTGAATTGCAATAACTCAGCTTCAATCAAAAATCATAATTCATGGAATTCGACAGCCCAGAACCTAGCCGACTCCAACCCTAAGTTTTGGTTGCAGTTTGGTCTGGGCGCAGGACTTGCTCCTTTCGTCCTGTCGCATTACGTGTGTGAGGACGTTTCCTTACTCTGCGCGGTACCTTTGATTTGGAAGGGTATACTACGACTTATGTACTACGGTAAGGATATATAATAGTTCAAAGTATGGCTATGTTTATATGTTTGCATAAGAATATTTTGAGCTTTCAAAATAGGGCCATTATGTCCCATAGCGTTATTTCGATAATATATATACCCTTATATATTTGCATCTCAGTGAAGCATATATGTATATTCCTAATACATACAACAAGTAAGCCAATTAATAGATTTAATAGTGAATTTCTGGATTTTTTTTACACGAAACTTCTTAGAAAATTGAAATTAATTACTAGAATGTTTAATTTGTATTCTCTTTGGAATTACATTGAGGATGCTGAAAGAATCATTTGTAATCCTCACACTTTTTAAATAGTTTCCTTGATGTACATAAGTCGACACGGATCGGATCGGACGACTTTAAAATATATCTGTTATAGGAACGATCGGAAATATAAAATAAAAATTAAAAATTATAATAATTATAATTATAGTTTGGCGATATTAGAAATAATCCGTTTTTTTAATTATTCTCTATTCTATTCTTATTTAAATACAAATAGCACGATTGCTGCATATAGCTTCTATAGAAACGATCGAACCAATTTATTAACGACCTGTGATAATCGGCAAAGCCTCTTTCTTCTTATATATTATATTATATGTTTTACACATCTTCAGTAAGTTTTTTATTTTTTGTATAATTTATCAAAGTATTCGAATATATTTAAGTTTAATAAAACATATAAATCCTCTGATAACATATTTACATGCTTTTAGTTTTTTGTACAAATACCATTAAAAATACTTCTATTATTTATTCTAAATCTAAAATGTTCTGTGTTTAGTAATAATATTTATATATATATATATATATATATTTAGTATTTATATTTAAAACTTTATTTTATATTTTTAGATTTGTAATAATTTATATTTGCCAAGTTTCCTTTTGTGTTTTGGATCAGTATATTTATTGTTGAAAGGACGACTTTAAAGGTATTTTTAATCTGGTATATAGGTGTTGTGTGTCTTAAGATATTTCCAGATATTCGGTTTTGTCAGTGGTACATTCAATATTTTAAGAATAACTTAGAATTGGACTCTATACTTCACAATAATAAGCTTTAGAAAGTATAAGGTATCCTCAAGTCGAAGATATAATATTTGGAGTTTTCCCTTTGGTTTCCTTGGACTTTTTATGTGCTGCAGGCAACTTTCAGTGGCGACGCAGCCGAAAATTATAAATCTAAGATTTGACGTGAAGACGCGCATGTGTGTGTGAGTGCTGGCAAGACATGGATTTATAGACGAAGACATAAATACAAGTGGCACTGCGGGCTTTAAGGTCGGAAGGAGGGAGTGGGCCGTCGAATCGACTGGCCAAAGACACTGGCAAAAACATTGAAGTGCACCGCCGCCCACGGCCAAGGCGGAACACGCTCAAAGCCCATAAATATCCAGGCAGTTAGCCGAGTGTGTTTGTGGAGGAACTGCCACTGGGGGAGCGACGGCGACGCAGTTTAGGTGAAAATAATCACCGCTTCACATGAAATCATTCTGGCAAAACCCGAATGCCAAAAGGAAATGCAAGCGGCGCCAAATGGGATTCTCGCAGGGATCCTGCAAATCATTCGACAAAAAAAAAAAATTCAAAGTTCGCCCCATATCAAGAGCAAGAAAATCAAAAATTGACAATTTTCTGGCGGGGTGGTAGAATCGTTTAAATGATTTTCTGCCTTGATTTGTGGCGATGTGGAGAACACAAGAGGAACGACATTTTAATGTAAGCTATTCGAGCAGTTTAATGGGTCCAAAGATTGTCCAGCGAGTAATTTATGACTTCAAGTGGAAGTATAAAGAAATGTAAATTTTGATATCCACTTTAACGAATGCACTGAATCTGGAATACAAGTGGCTCGGCAAGAGCGAGTGTGCTCACAAAAGGTCATTCCGAAAAAAGTTCAAGAAGAATGACAAATAATACAAATACAAATCCAACTTCCGTTTCTTCTCGAGGTTCACAGACCATTATATTCAACGAATATTAAATACTTTATTAAGGGCGAGCTATATAAAACTATACTATATAAAAAGTTAAAACTACTGAAGCTTTCTCCCTGATAACTAATTACTTTACTGATCAATTACCATAAGAAATAATTGATTAACAATTATTATATCAGCAATTGAAATTATTAACTAACTGATTAAGTAATAAATTTAAAGATTTCTAAACTAACCGTACAAGATAAGGTAAGATCTTCGTGGAAACCGACAAAGCTTTTACGAGCTGGGATTTTTATTCACCCACCAAAGTATTTTAGTATTTATTTGTAAGAAGATTTGTTATATTATTATTATATTAAACGAATATTAAATACATTATTTCGTCGTGCTGTATAACTACTTATATAGTTAAAACTACTGAAGCTCCACCCTGATAACTAATTATTTTACTACTTAATTTCCATAAGAAGAAATTAATTTATTATATTTATATTTTGCAATTCAAAGAATAACTAACTAACTATATAATCGCTTCAAAGATTTCAGAACTAACCCTACGAGATAAGGTATATAATCTTCGTGGAAACCGACAAAGCTTGTACGAGCTGCGATTTTTATTCACCCGCCAAAGTATTTTAGTATTTATTTATATGTAGATTTGTTCGGTTATTGCAAAAAGGACAAAACTCCAAAGGAACCGGGCCACAAAGGTGGCGGATGTTCGTCGCCGGACTTGGAATAATATTTTCTAGTGTCATAAAAAAAGCCAGGCGCTGGGCAAGTCCGCAACACCTTTGGTCCTGGGCAAACACACTAAGACCCGTAGAAAAGCACATTTAACAAAAGGGTAGGCGGATGTAATTTACAATTTGGTAAAAGAAATGAAAATCAGACATAAAGGCAAACAGAAATTGCAGGATCAGGATGTGTCTGGCCGCGACGTAAATTGACAAGATTTATTTTTAATTAAAGCAGACCCTGCGCATTATCTTTTTTTGTACAACGGCGCCGTTGCTCCCAACACTTTTATTGGCAGCAGCGTTTTTATGTTTCATCTCAATTGACGATAAATCAAAAGCGGTCGACGCATTTCAACATTTTGCACAATTTGGGCTCTTCTTCGGGGAAGGAAGCAGTTAATGCAAGGAGGCGAGCGGCGAGGACGAAGGCTGTATGTGCCACCCCTAAACCGAAACCGCATACATCGGTGATGAATGACGAAGGACATGTATGTACGTACATGGCTATGTAGGTATGTGTGATTCTGTGGCTGCGTGTATTGCAGCAAGGACACGCACACCGATTGGCTGCACGTCGACGAGCAATAATATCATGTGTCTTGGAGTCCAGCAGCAACTGTAAAGGTTCTGAAGCAGTCATCCTTAAATACCCTGTAAAGTAAAGTATGTGACAAAAGGAGGGGTTGACCTATTGGAAATATTCCCAAATTCGAGATATATATATACATTTATATATGAATTTGTATAATCTCCGCAAAAATGTCCTTTAATTATAGGTATAGGGTTTTTATTGCCTATCTCTTTAATTGTCTATAGAAATCAACAGCAAAATCAACGTTATCAATATGGCATATTCACATATCGGCAAAAAATTCGCTATAATTAATCTCGCACTGGATAAGAAAGCTACAAATATTGTTTGCCACAAAGTGCAGTGAATCTATTCAATTTTAATAAAATGTTTGCCAGGTTCTCAGGTATAATTGTTATATATTCATTTTTAGAGATTGTAGACACAGAAATTGTTCTTATAGTGACCTTCCAGCGGTAAATGCTTACTTTTCAATATAAAATCATCTTTGTTTAATGGCTTTGAATAAAGTTTATATTTTATATCTTAATGTTTGGTGAATATTTCCTAAGGACAAATTCCTTAATTTTTAGGCCATTTTGCCTTCCTTAGAGCATATTCTTTTCTAAGTATAGCAATCATTGATTTATATACACATATTCATATGTATGTAGATGCATTTTTGAAGCTCCTCCCACTGCCCACGCCGTTTGTTTAATCGACTTTATTTCTTTTGCCAGATGGTTCCTTCTGGGCCAAAGGTGCATACTTAAAACCAATTTTAAAATCAACTCACAAGAAGTCGGGGAAATTAGCCATTTTACTCTGAGACCTTTCAACAGGCAGAAGGAGGCATTTACGATCCCATTAAATATACATATATTCCTGATCAGCATCACCAGGCGAGTCGTTGTCATGTTCGTATAAGACAATAGATCTCATGGTCTTTAATTGCTAGAGCTATCAAACATGGTGCAAATGTTCTCCTAATTAGCATTAAGGTTTTGTGAAGTTTACATTAGGCCACGCCATCTACCGCCCAAACATATGATAAAGACTATAAAGAAATATTTGTAAAACCATTATTTTTTAGGTCGGTCGGAGTAACCGTTTTGGAGATAGAGGATTGGGAAGATGTGCGGTTAAGCTTGGACTTGGACGCACCGATGATAACGCACTCAGCTTTGGGTACCGTGTGGTCTAGGATAGTTTACGCAAAAGTAGATCCAAGCTGGTGTATCTCAAGGCAACCTCATCACATACGGCATGCCGACCGACAATAACATTATCTGATGCCTTTCGAGGGCAAGAGATTTGAATCATATAGGGAGGCTATCCATGCCGTGTTATAAATATAAATAAATAATATATAAATATAAATAAAATATATATATAATATAAATATTTTTAGGAAACATTTAATTTATCATAATAAGTGAGAGATGTTATTACGAGTCATAGGCACTTGACTATATACTTTCATTTTGATTGAAATGAAAAATCAGTTTAGATTGTTGTTTTATTAATAATATTTATGATATAAACTCAGTGATATATACCCTTTGGACTTTATGATTACCGGGTATTAAAAGTATAAAAGAAAGAGAAAGAGGAATGGGCGAGGTAGGAGAAGGAGTCCACTGAGGTGGATGCAGTGCAGCCGCCTCATTGTTGTTCCCGTTATTTATGGCCCATTAAGGCAAGCGGCAATTGCACATGTGTTCTTCACACTGACAATTTTGCACCTCACACCGAACACCACCCACTACCCACCGCCGAGCCAAGACCCTGTTCTTTTATGTGTGTCAGAGTCCTTTTTGTTCTTTGATTCGAGCTGCTTTCCCTTTTAATTGTTTTGCCCAGCACAAATGTTAATAATTACGTCTCTCAACGCCCAGCTGCAGCGGATGATACGCCTCGTGAGAATGCGTGTTTTTGTAAGAGATTAGGGATGTACTTTTGCCCTATAACCATAAATATAATTCATACGAAATCATGTTCCTTCGATAGAATTTATGGCACTTCAGCCGCATCCTGCACTCGCTTCATTTCCATTCAGGCACGCAAAAAACAATTACGTGTCCCCCAAGACCTCCCACCTCAGTGCCACATTCCGTGGCACATTTAATTGCCTTTGGCCAAAGGCTCCGAATGGAGACATTAGAAAAATCTGTGGACAGGACACACGGCGACGTGTTCAGCTAAGGGCCTCAGCAGTTGGCTCAGCGGTTCTTGGAGCTGGGTTAATATACATGCCCAAGTCCGCAGGATGTGTCGAAGGATCATGCTCTTACAAATCTTCCAGCCAACATGTGCCAGAGAGGTTTATTGGATTTGACTAGAGCATGGAGGAGCAGCTGGAAAAGTAATTTGAGAACAACTGAAAATAACATTTTTATAAGGATAAAAAAGGCACAACTAATATTATTTAGATACATTTTTATGGAATGCATGTTAAGCATAATGATTATAATTGGGGTAACTACCTGCAGCGGGCATACCTTTTGAAGTTCTAAAAATATTGTTTGTTAAAGACTCCGCCAGTTACTTAACCAATCAAAGTCCAGAGCCCCTAACCCATTCTCTCGAGTCCTGACGCTCAACAACAAAAATGTGAAAATCATTGCAAGCTGTCAGAATAAATAACACAGTAAATAAATTTGACCAAGCGCCATTCAGTTAGTTTGGGAAAGACAGAATCGGGAACAGGACAGTAAGGATGCCAGGACATAAGCCACTGCAGTGCACTGTAGCGAGTGACTGGTACGCTGTTCTCTAGTACAATATGTCCTGGTCTCTTCACAAATTTATGCGACATCCAACTGGGATGCAGGCTACGTCTGGCTGTTTTCCTGGGAGCCAGGACAGCCAGCTGTCCAATACATTATCCTTGTCAAGAGCGCAGATAACAAGCTCACAACATCATGGAGCGCATCAAAGTTTCCGAAATTTGTATTAATTGCCAATATTCGCTTTTCTACAAAACTTTCATTTTGTTTTGAATTTTAATCTGTGTATGGAAAGTGTTTTTTTAACATTTGAATAACTAAATTAATTGCAAAACTGGTTGTGGTGAAAGTGCCGTATTTTCAGGCTTTAATTGATACAATTACCTTAAAACTTTGCCTCGAATTTTCAACAGTTTAGGATATCACATAAAATTTCATAAAAATCATTATAAACTTACCCAAGAACTCTTTTTGATTTTTTTAATTACTTGTTAAGGAGTATAATATGGTTTTTTAATAACTAAATGTGTTAACAATGGACTAAACATTTATGCAATTTTATATTGTTGCGCAAGTGAATATTGAATTTTAAATAATAATTCTGTTTCTAAGCTAGAAAGCCAGAAGTTTTTATATATTTTCGAACAGTGTGGTATTATTATATTATATAATTATCTGTATATTATATTACTTTCCTGACTTTTCTACTGATGAAGAACGCGAATATATAATATTATATATATATTATTAATATATACAACGCAATTGAAAATTAAATAGGAAAAAACACCAGCTGCTCACGAATTTGTATAAATAAGAAAATGTTTTATTTTGTACTTTTCACATCTAAATATTACTTTATGTAAATAGGTGGATGTACATTATCAGTTCAGGACCAAATCTTGCACTATTAATCGGCAGGAAACGATTGGCGTTACAAACTCCGATAATTGAATTGCCATTTATCATAGAAAACAGTTCCGCTTAGTTTAAGCACCTCAACTATAAAATAGAGAGTTCTATATTCCGGTTTAATTCCCATATTATCCCCTAACTCGAATCCATTAAATTCTTCGGGGGCTTATGCTGATCCTTCCTGGCGAATAAAGCCAGTTTGGCAGGCCCCCGATTTTGAGACCAATATGTTGAACCTTGGAGGGTTGGTTTGTGACCGCTGCCACTATCACCGCAAATACAATACTGAGAGCCACGGTGGTGATTTCCAGGACAAGCCTTTGAGAGGGGTAATTGGTTGCTATAAGGACTCCCGAAGCATTGGTGGCCCCAATAATCAGTTCACGGAGAAGAGCCTCCATAGTGAGCCACACCAGGGCCATGACCATCTCGCTGATCAGGAACACTGCGATCGTCTCCAGGACGAACCTGGCCCACGAAGGCATCAAAACCCAGTGCTCCGGTATCACCTGGCAGTGGGACAGCAGGTCCAACACCGAAAGATAGAATAACTGGCTGCCTAAAATAGATGTATCCGAATAGATTTCTGGGTCCAGCTGAATGAAGAGGGTGGTGTGCAGCACCAAGTGGACGAAGCATGCCAAAACTATAGGGGCCAGAGAAGTCATTTCGATAAACTTTCTTAAACTTAAATTTTGAGACAATGAGAAATTTTAAAAGGAACGAGACTTAAGAATTTAAAAAATTGAAAAATTATTAAATTTACAAAGCATCACACAAATTTCTTTAAGACCAGAACTATTTTTGTCAAAATTTAGGAAGCTTGCTCAGTTCTCAGTCTTTAATAAACTAAAATAAGTAAATAGTATTTTATATAAATTAATTAAAATTGGGTCCGTTTTTTAAAAATTATTTTTGGTTTATATATTCTTTTTTAATTTTAATGTATTAAGGTATTAAAAGAGACATATCCGACATTTTGCTTTACGAATTCAAGAATTAGTTTAATCTATAGTACGAACATAGTATGTGTCTTATAAGCGGAGGCTTTGAAATTCTTTACAAATATATAGTAAAAGTTGTCATATTTATGCAACATATATGCTATGTTTAATGCTGTGAATTTCATGACAGCGAAATTACATTTTCCAATAATTTTCAACGAAAAGATTAAACAGAAAATAAATAAAAGTAATATTAAATGATTTTAAACCATTTGATGAAGTAATACTAGCAGTTTTTATATTTTTTAAATGAACATTAAAAGAAGCTGACAATAGAATACTCGGTACCATTGCATACCCTCCAATCTTCACTACGTATGACACTGTTATGTGGCACTTGTCTGGTTCCCATCTCCTTGGCGGTGAATGTTTAATTCTTGGAGCTGAAAAATGCATAAATACCATTTTAATTAGAAAATTAGCTGAAAATATGCAGCTCACGTTAATCGCATGACGTCGTCGTGGTCGTAGTTGTTATTGCCGCCGCATGGAAATGGAGCTGGCTGGCAAATGAAAATTCGGCGGGGAGTGGCGCGGAGGCTATGCAATATCCAGGAGATGCAACAACAACTGACAGCGTGGCAGTGTCCTCGGGACAATATCATCCTCAATGCCGGCCCCGTTTGCGTCTCTCGTCCTGACACTCGAAATCATTGCAACGCTGGCTTTGGCTCTTTACCCGGATTCGGATCCGGCCCTGGATGGAGGGCTATGGAGGAGTAGTTCCAGTTGGGCCCCGGTGTTTGTTGCGACAAATGCCGTTATAATTATTTATACGGTAAGCACATTTTATGGTGTCGCAATTTTAAAATGCAATTAGAAGCACGCTAACTCCCATCCTCGAATGGAAGCCCACCAGAATACCAAACAAAGTGAAAAAGGAATTGGAATTGTAATAAAAGCGGAAACGTAACGAAACGTAATCGCAGCGCAATTCTTAATGGAGTTTTGTCATTTCACGAAAGGCGGCTAACGCCACGCAAACATCACCTGATATTGCTTATGCCTGGACACATTTTCCGGCCTCAAACCCTGTCACCTGTGCGGGGCTCGGATTATTAGGTTTCCCTTTTCCTTATTGAACTGCCGCCACAGCTGAAAACAATATGGAAACTCATCTTGGCCAGGCGCAGCGAATTGAATGAGGACAGCACAGCCACAGCAGCTGCGTCTCGGCATATTACAAAATATGAGTTGGTTGCGGATCCCGAAATTTGTATATTTAAAGAACTTTCATATATTTCCCAAGCTCCCCCACTTTGTAACTTGCCATGTGAGACTTGATTGGACCGATTTTTGTCCATGGATTTGCATACTACTTGATTTGGATGGGGTAAGCCAATGCCTGTGTATATATTTTGGTAGTTTTTTATATGCCTCACTCAAAGAGTAAATAGGGTATATGTTATCAGAGCACATTCTAACTGGACAGTCCGAAAGGTTTCCATCTTGATAGTAATATTAAGAAGGTAAGAGCCTCTTCTCTTGATGGAAACTTCTAGCTTAGGCAAAAGAAAAACCAAGTAGGAAAGTGGAGTGTGATTGAAAAGATTTTTGCATTAAATTATTAGCAAAACTTTCCAAAATTATTATTTCGATTGACTTTAAAAATATAATTTAAAAAAATAGTGTAAAATTAAACAAAAACATAAATATGTTCGAGATTTGATTACCGATCTAGGGTGATTTCGAGTGCGAGCGAGATTTCATGGAAGTTGAACCCTTTTTAATAAATGTTATTCTAAAACCAACAATAAGTATATCAATAATTTAAATAAAAGTATTTTTCTATTCTGGAAAATTTATTCAATTAAAGAGAGAACTGTAAAATTAAAGAGATCGGTCTAAAGTTTTCTATAAGGTTGTAGCTTATGATGAAAAGAAAGAGAGTGCGATGATATTCTGTACAAAAAGATAATTGCATTGAATTAAAAGACAAATGCGTTTTTCAATAGCAAATCTCTTCAAATCGATTATTCCGATCGTTTAGAAATCTTATAACCTAAAAATAGTGTAGAATTAAATAAAAATATTTTTTTGTTCGGAACTTTACTATTCATCTGAGGTGATTGCGAGTGAAAGCGAGATGTCTTGAAATGTTGAATGTATTTTAATAAATTTTATACTAAAACCCACAAAAAAAATGTATTATAAATTTAAATAACTATATGGATTTATCATGCATACAATGAAAGAACGATAAAATTTACGAGATTAGATGATTCGTTTGTCCAAAGTTTGTCTACCCTTAAAGTTATCGTATGATATTTGGCAAGGTAGTCCCTTATGATGAAAAATTTTTTAAATTTAAATAAAAATGTCCTCTAAGAAACTCCTTCTGAACTTCATAGTCAATTTCGTTCTGAGTGTATGGGTTTAACTGCAGCATTTATCGGCTGTGGTCGTAAACCATTTGCAGCATTTATCTGCACTAAGTTCGCCCGACGCCTCCGGGAAAATATGCTGGAAATTAATTTGGCCCAAGATGCTATCCGTGCTGGCCGGCACTAGGGTGGGAAGAACCCTTTCTGGCCCATGCTAACAATGAGTTTTTAAGCGTAAGTTTTGCTTAATTTATAACGAGGATTACAATAAACAAACTAATCTAAGGCAATAAACACTAAAAATCCCCGAAAAGTGCTCGAAGATGCTACAGTCCCCAGACCGAGACCCAGTCGCTGTGGGGGAAGCAGTAAAGGGGAGACAGGAGATGAGATTTCGCCACTATCACATGCTGGAACTCCTCCTGGGCATTGGACTCGCCCGCCGGTTTTATAAGTTAAATCTCAACAATCCTTTGGCCTTTTAAATATGCCATTTCCGTTGTGAGATTATTTTTCGATATCGCATGACTCGAGATGTTTACGAGTGCCCACAGGGTCCTGCAATGACCAGATAGGCATCGTCGACATCCCCACCACCCCACCACCTCAAATCCCCGGAATCGTCAGCGGTCTGCGGCGGGGAAGGGGCTAATGTGCGTGCTTCATCTGCTCGATCCCTTTTTCTATTAACAGTAAATTTGTACGATTTTTATTTTAGCCGCAACGAGCTTGGTCAAGACGTGTGGACAAGCCGGTGAGGAGAAGGGTTGAATAGGAAATCAGCTTTAGTACATAGGTACTACAATAGTTTCTTCTTTAATAACTAAGTAATAATTTATTGACACTTAAAGCTGAAGTTCTGAAGTCAGTTAAATTCCAGGTACAACTTTAAACTCTAATTTTAAGTACATTGCATCTGATTCTATTCTCCCTGTAATATATTTAATTGCTCAGACGTAAGTAAGCCCTCCTAATTACCCAACTGCACTGACCCAAGAAAATCCGAGTAGAGCGACGGCGGCAAAGTTATCTCTTCATTCCATCATAGATACTAGGCCCTGGTCCAAAGGACCGCAGATGGGGGACTGTGGTACGGGCAAAACAAATCGACTAAACGGGATGCGCGTGATGCCCAAAAGGATGCCATTAAGGACAACGGTTACAATCGTTAGTGAAGCCATTAGTTTGCAGCACCAATATGCGAAAATCACACACCACACACACACAGGCCGCTTCAACCCCACCGAAAACAATGCCACCGAGTAAGTGTATAATTGCAAGTGGCACAGCTTTTGGAAAAAGCGAGATATAACATGTAATAACTTTGGCCAGTGACCCACAGCTACGAAATGTCCATCTTCCACTAATGTGTCCTGGCTGGGATTGGGTTTGGATGCGGCAGAGGCACGGACAGAGGACAAGGAGAGTCACGAAGTCGCCACCAACAATGGAGAAGGCAGCGAAACAATAACAATAAAACAAAGTCCAAGTCCGGGACGGTCAACCAATGTAAGACCGACTGAAAATAATTTCAGGGATATTATCGTCACCGTCGGCAGATGTCCCAAGTGGGATATGAGCTGAGCCCAAAGGACCCGGACCTGAGCTGACCAGGATCTCAGCCGGACATCAACATAATGTCTGCTTTACAATGCGGATATACTGGCGGACCAAAAAGAAATCACATCCATATCGAGAACGAGAAAGCCCCACACCTGGAACTAGAGATGGCATTAAATGTCGCCAAACTGGAGACTAGACTAGAGTCTAGCTGAAAGCCTCTCTAGCCGAGCCCGAAAATCACATCCTTCAGTTTCTCAGATGATTTTGAGTTTTGATTTTGATAAACTCAATTCATTTTTAAATTATTTATCAATTAAACAAGACCAAATTAATCCTAATCTGAAAGTTATACAGAATTAAGGAATATGTATTTTTTGGAGGGCACCAACTAATTTTATTTCGATATTTTCTCTCTCTTCGCTGTGTGCCGTGGACACTTCCTTCTCGAAATACATTCCTAATGGAACCATACAATTGTCTGATGTGCAGAAGGGCGGCCACCCCACCCGGAGCACTCGGTGGCACTCGCACGCCACGATGCAATAAGTTACCGCTGGCTCGACTATTACGACGTAGTGGCAAATGGTGGCCGGCGGAGCGACCTGGCACAGCCGGAGACAAATCCGAAATCCATACTCATAAACAAATGCAACTAATCGCCGTTCATGTTGAACGTGTTCACGGCTAGGCAAACGTGAAATTGTGGTCAGCCACAGCTACAGTCCCTGCTCCTGTTCTCCGGCTGCGCCGGCATACCTCCATCTACGGTGGCCGCCTTCACTTTGTGCGGGCCGGGCTTATGGCTCTGATTTTGATGGCCCTGGAACTGAGGCGAGCGAACACCTAGTTGAGCTTAAGCAACAAATGAATTATGGCCTGGACAGACCAACTTTGCTACAGTTTCGATATAACAGAATCATAATGGGCCAGCTATTAGGGTCCGAGAGATATTTATTTTAATTGCAGGCAATGTAAATATTTATTGTTTCGATATTATACCCATTTTATAATGTATTTTATCCTGTCTATAAGAAAATGTTACTTTACTACCATTATGAATAATAATGGGATCATTGCTAAATAGCCTTAGTATAATTTTATTTACATTTAAATAAATAGTGTTGAATTTCAAACTCATAAAAATTAAATAGAATTTTTTATTAGAACAATGAAAAGAAAGTTCGGTAATCTTAATTCTAAAGTTGTGATGGAAAGTATCGCCCAATCTATTTAAACCTATTTTGTTGAGTTAGGGAAAAAATCATCTGCAATTAATGCTAAGAATGGTACAATAACACATTTTAGCACCATTTTCTCAAAATCCATTTAGAGTAAATTCAAAAATAAATAGAAAATAGAGTTACGGACTCATATCCTTTTTATTAAAGACTCGAGCTTAGATTTTTAAAGAATATCAAAGGCTAGAAATGTAACTCATTTTATTAACATTTGTAAACTAGTAAGCCGTGGAATGTATAATTTTGTTGGCTTTATAATAGAGTTTTGGATTGTTTTAACCAAGTATGCCTTGGCTTTAATGTAATGCGGACAAATATATATTCATGGAAATTTCACTGAACCTGTTCGACATGGATTTTCCTGATAGTTATTCATATTCTGGCTGGACTACGGAACAGAACTCCAGGTAAGACTCAAAAGAATTTATAAAAATTTTGTAGATAAAAGTGTGCGAGAAATGTAAATCCCAAAATCTGGAACTGAGGGTAAAAATATACCCATAACTCGAAATATAAAAAAAAGAAATTTAAGAAGAAAGAAATTCAATTTCAGGGAGACGAAGTTTGTATACCCTTGAAGTTTGCAATTTGACCCAGCCGTTCCTGGTAATGCACAAAACATTAAACATAGATTTCCTCATAACATGTCCGATCGCAATTTAATGTTATTATTCGATATAAAAATGCATAAAAGTCTTGAAGTTATTTAAATTTTCATATTATTCCTATTTATTTGTATATCATTCTATTTTCGATTCGGCTCGGCTTACTTAGCATGAAAAGATGACTATTTGGAGAGTTTTATATATTCTTTATACAGAAAATACCTCTTATACATTGCAAACTTGAGACTAAAATTATAATTTGATAATATATATAGTTTAATCATAGGTTTGTATCGCCGTAAAGGAGATCGTTTAACGTTTAGACATGAATATGTCCAGGATAAAGTCAACTATGACCTCGAATTGAATTAAAATTAATTAAAAAGTTTATAGGAAGCCAGGATACAAATTATGGTTGTTAATAAATAAAATGTTTATACAATTTTAGCAATACATTTAAAGATTTGTTTAAGTCGGTTTAGATACCGCCCGACTATAAAGCTAAATAAGATTATATCTGCGAGAGTCTAGCTAGGCACCATATAACTTGTATATATATATTATCCCCTAAATCCAGAGAATGACTGCTTATCCGAAGATAACCCGAAAACGCCTAATGACTAAGGACTTGGAAGATGGCGAGATCATGGAAGTGGCCGACACTGAGCCTGTCATAAAGGAGTTCAGCGATGGGTACGATGAGCAGCTCATGGGCGATGCGGACGATCGGGCCCGACTGCTGCACCTCAACGAGTTGGAGCGGGAGCAGGAGCTGTACCAGCGGTGCTTGCGGCGCGAGGACCTGCAACGGAAGTTCGACATTCAGTGGCAGCTGAATAGGGAGCGCGTCTCCCGGGCGCCAGAGGAGAACTGCGAAATCAAGGAGCGATCTCAGATGAGGCGCCAGAACTTGGACCACCAGCGGGCGGGCAACAAGCGAGCCAGTGCATTCGAGCGACTGATGGCCCTGCGGAGCAACAAACTTACCAAGGACCAGGGCTCGGAGGACGGCTCAGTGCAGGCGGGGGGCAGAAAGGTCTCGCAGGCCCAGAAAATTAAAAAGGTTAAGCTGAGGGCCACGGACATATACTCTGACGACTCATCAAGCAGCAGCAGCAGTGAGGACAATGCTCCGACTCAGCCGCCGGCTAAGGATCTATCCCAAGTAACCACCCTGGAGCAGTTGGGTGGGGCCATCTTAACGCGGAGCCAACTGGAGAGCTTCCTGGACAGGCCCATTTTCGAGCAGACCGTAGTAGGATGCTTCGTGCGCGTTAATGTGAGTCTGCAGCCGGACCGCTCCAATTGTGTCTACCAGATTGTGGGCCTGCAGGATAAGAAGGAGGAGTACCAACTGGGCAGCAAGCGGACCAAGCTGGTCCTGCGCCTCAGATTCGGTGCCCAGGAGCGGTACTCTCTGATGGATGTGGTCTCCAATCAGCGTGTAACCAACCACGAGTTCGCTGTGTGGGTTGCCGTGTGCCAGCGGGACTTGCAGGCCTTGCCCCTTCTCGTGGACATCGCCAAGAAGCAGTCGGACGTGGAGAGGGCTTCCGAGTACTCCTTCACCGAAGGGGACGTGGAGAAGCTCATACAAACCAAGCAGAAGGCGGGGCAAAAGAGGGTGAGCGCCGCCTACAGGAAGGTCTGTCTGATCATGGAGCGTGATATGGCTGTGGGACTGAACGATTTGGAACGAGTCAAAGTTCTGGAGAAGCAGATTCAGGAGATCGACGAGCAGCCCAGGATCTCCGGTGAAAATACTCAAGAACATCGCACTCAGGTCGTCAGCTCACCTGGTGTACCCACCCATGTACCCACCGTACACCGACATGAGCCGATGTCCACATCGGGCTCCAAAAGACCTTTTCCGGATCGAGCCCCCAACTCTGAGGAATTTGAACTGGAACAGTATATGCGGCGGAAGTATAAGAAAAGTGCGGTGGTCAGCCGCTGCCGCGTGGAAGCAGACTCTGAGGACTGGGAAGAGGTGGCTCCCTTGGCTGAGGGCCCTTCTACTGACGCCGTCGGGGAGATGGGGGAAGTCCCGGAACTCGATCTGCACGAGTTGCACAATTTCAAAGTGGTCATAGACACCAAGGGAATGGGTGTGTAATATATATTTTATATATTATTTTGTCTCATATTTTATCTTCTGCACAGCTCCCTTGAATTTAATATTTAAGGATATCAAGTTGGGCAGCGCCTTAAATGGATAGTGGAATTTAATGATAAGAAGACAAATAAAAGTGAACTAGAACTACTGAAGATAATAAATAACATACACACATGAACAAAAAACTATACAAAATAATTTATTTAATTCTAGAAACCTATGCCAAATTTTTAACTTCTCCAAAAATATTGTATATATAGATTCAAAGAGATAGATTTAATGTACCCAGAAGCAGTCTATAAATCAATAAAGCTTCTAGAAAAATAGTACATAGAAATATTTTCAGTTTACTTTAATTGTTATATAATCAATGTTATGAAAGCTGTAATAAAATTTAAGAACTATTAATTAATGCCTTTACATTATGCATTTTGACTTGTGAAGTAAATTACAACTAGTGTCTTTTGTTTAATAAACATATTTTAATACAAAAATATTAAGTAAATGAAAACTATGTTGCGTCTTTCGTTTTAAAAACATATATCTTAATTTATATTATAAAAACATGAACATGAACATATTTTTTTAAAATATACATTTTAATTAAAAAACTTGTGAAATAATAACATGTAATATAATTCGAGCTTTATAAATTTGAGACTTTATAAATCACGTTCCTACCAAAACATAATTTTATCTGTATGGATTTTGAAACACTTCCAACGTTTCTGAACAATATTCCGCGGTTTGCAGAAATCTTTTAGACAGATTTATCTACTTCTTCTAAGGCATTATTATAAAGGGGACAGTCCCTTCCTGGCTGAATGGTGAATGCTACTTTGAAGCTCTGGACTGTTTGTCAATCCAATGTCCTGGCCCAAATTAACCTCGGATTCGGATTCAGCAATTAAAAATACCTTAGAATAAGTGGGTCGAAACAATTTTTTGTGGGACTGTGTAAATAAAAAATGTGGCAAGAATGATTGATAAAAAATGTTGATTGATTTACTGTGACTAGGATAGATAGACATATATTTATTTGTAAAATTAAGGTGCTAGATAAATAAATATATAAATGATGAATTTAAGAATCTACCTCTCTTTGTTAATATGTATTATTTCTAAAATTGATTTATTGAAGTATGTGCTGAATTTCACTGACCAGTTCCCGGTACTTTTATATACAGAATATATTTCAATATATCCTTAATGGGAAATCAAGGACCTAGATCATCTTTTCATGTCTCTGGTCTTTCGGTCCATACTCGATCTTCCTTTCTAGCATTTTCCCTTCTTAGTAAACCTTAAACCCACATCGGTCCCTGTACCTAAGCAATAGGAGGTCAAGGGAATAGTGCTGGGCGCATCTTTTGAAAAGCCACGAAATCATTAATAATACAAATCGAAACTCATTCAGAGTCCTGGCATCAAGTGAAATTGGAATCAACTGGGGTCATAATTGAAGATGTGCTCGCAGCCGCAAAGGTGACAAAGGACGACCGGCAATAAAATAAATGCCCTTTACTGATGAGTCATCAACATAATTTTTACGATTCGCCCCATTCGATGAATAAACAAATAACCAACTGGAGCTGGTCGAGAAGCGAATCCTGAATTTTCTGGGACTAGTTTGAGCGCGTCACGAAAAATTTCGCATGCATTGACTTTTTATGGCAGCCAGCGGACGAAAACGAAGCGAGAAGCCACAAAGGCTGCGAATGGACAAATAATGCAAAATCATATGGTGGAGCTCATAGACCCAGCACTGCTGCCATCCTCTGCCCTCGTCCTCATCAGAGTCGTAAAATCCAGCAGAAGTCGCAAGTTGGCACAGTTTCACTTGGCTGCTAAGCAACTGAGTTCGGACCGAAATGAGCCGGAGTCAATAGTCGATGAAGGCGCCGCCGCTATTAAGACCAGTGCTGCGGGGATTTCAGAGCCGAACTCAGTTTTTGGCGGGTTTCCTAGAAAAATTAAGCTATTATAAGAGGGAAGGAAAATTTTTAAGATCCCATTAAACAGAATAAAATAGGAGCTTTCTTTATTATCCATTTCCCTTATAAACGTGGAGGATCCTTAGTAAAATGTTGGAGTTCCCTAACCTCTTAGTTACAAGAATCTGGTTTCCATGCTAACAATGTATAGTATTTTAGCAAGATTTCTTTTAATCTACTTACGTCTAGTGGTATTACAATAATCTATAGACTGTAAGATCCCTGAACTAAAATCTTTAAACAAACTAGAGCTATCTGCAGAGGATACTAATGCTGTCAGCAAATTTTGTAGCTCTCCATCTTATAATCTCTGAGATCAGTTGTTTTCTACGGACAGGCGGTCAGGCGAAGGGACGGACAGAAGAACAGATGGACATAGGGACAGAAGGACAGACGGACAGTCGGACAGACGGACAGAAGGAAATGGCTAGGTCGACATTTATATTGAAAGAATTATTGTCCCATATCTTAGTATATTTAATATTTAGTATCAATTAATATGAATAAAAATGATTCCGAGAGCAATAGAACTGGAAGCTGGGTACTTTTCTAGCGATATAATAAATAGCCATTCTGTTGGGCATCTGCTGGCCCGGCAACACCGGTTGTTACGGCCAAAACACTCTTCCACCCACACATTCCGCCCCTTTGCAATCGCGCGTGACTAACGTAATCAGCTCACGTAACGCCTGAACGAGATGAGATGAAATCAGCATACACTCCGGGCTGCGACTACATAAATGTTGAATTTATACCAAAATGAAGAGGCTCGCAACCAGCTGGGGGCATAATTCACGGTTCCCAGTGGCCATGTCCTGGCGAAGTCGAAGCCATCTGAGCTATTTAGTAGATCCTTGACACGCGATAGAGTAACCGTTGTCCGGCATTGCAACGATTTCATTGCCTAATTTGCAAGCAAATGTCAGACCAAATCTGGATTCCATAAATCGAGAAATAGAGCACATTTTCTACCCTGTAGACGTAGAGATCAAGGGGATAAGTGATTCGCTAATATATATGTGTCGTGGAAAACAAAACGTTTCTCGTCCCTTTATATTTATTATTTTTGATCAGCATCAACAGCAGAGACGATTCAGCCATGTCCATTAGTATATTCGTGGAAGCACCTATATATTTAGATGGGACTTATAACATAGGCTTGTAAAAACACCAGGCCGTTCAGGTTTATGTATAGTTTATGCCACATTTTCCAATGTCCATGAGACCTTCATGCGAATCGCTGTATTCAAAATATTATATATATATATATATATATATTAATCTGGTACATAACTTTGGTGTTCTCTTTTAGAATATGAACACTTATTTTTGAAATTCCTGCTGGGTACCACTCTGACAATATCCTACATGCGTTTATTTAAATGTTAATTTAAATTAAATGTTTTAAACGGACAGATGGACAGACAGACAGATGACCGTTAAATGTTAATTTAAATTAAATGTTTTAAACAGACAGATGGACAGACAGACAGATGACCGTCTTTAGGTGAACTTCTAATCGAAATAATATATAATAATGTAATATTTCCGGTCTTCGAAAATATGTAAACTGCTTTAATAATTAACAATATTTCCTTAAGGAAAACTTGATTATATGCTACAATATATTGAAAGTAGTTTATTTATCTATAATAAACATAACATAAAAAATTAAAGATCAATGATTATTTCTTGAACATAAAAAATATTTGAAGTAAGCAAGCTTGATATATAAAAATATTCGATTAAAAAAAATTTTATAATAGTCACATTGATGTGAGCAAATAAATATATATATAAATACTTCTAATTTCGAAATACATATAAATATTTCTAATATCAAAATACATATTAATATAATATAATATTTTGAAATAAATATAAATATTTCTATATTCGAAATATATTTAAATATAATATAATGGTTATAAAAACATTAAAGTATTTCTCATTTCGAAATACATATAAATATTTTTCATTTCAAAATACAAATAAATATATCTAAATTCGAAATTCATACACATATTTCTAAATTCAAAATTTAATTTTAATTTTATTATTATTATTTATTTACAAATATTTCTAATTTCATAATATATATAAATATATAATAAATGTATAATATTTCCGGTACCCACCGGAAATCAAAATACTCACATGCATGCTTTTATTTATGTTATTCTTCATTTTGTAGCTTATATTACATTATTTATTATATTTATACATATTTATAAAGCTACAACTGAGATACTCGGTACCCGAAGCATTTGTGCTAAATTGAGGGAGACAGAAGCGGCTCGGTCAAATCAAATGGTAGAGCCGATCGACTTCCAAGACAAAGGACTATATAATCAAGTTGTAAAAATTTAAATCAAGGGACCTGAGCGAGTGAGATTGCGGCCGAAGTTTATTATTTAATTGTAGTAAAAGTAAAGGGAAACGTCCTCATACAGCTATTTATTATTTGTGTAAGCTGTAGTATTAGTGTCAAATTTTACTTGAAAAATGCTAATATTAGGTGGATAATAAAAAAAATGGAAAGGACTTCATTACTTTAGAAGATCTGATTCTTAAATAAAGTATATTCAATTAGTCCAGGATTTTAGCTAATCATATAAACATTAAAAGTGTGATACATATTCTAAAATGCTAAATTAATTCAAATGTAGATTTTTATGGATAAGATGAGGTGATGAGATTCCGATTGTTCTTGGAGACTAAATGAGTATGTAAACCTCTCCCAACTACAGTCATCCTGCTGCCTTTCTTGGGACACTCAGGATATCCATTTAAATGCAAAACTTATCATTAGTGCTGTGTACAAGCGACCCCGAGCATAAAACCATAGAGAATGGCTAAGAGAAATCCAATGAGAACGGAGAACAGGGACCCAAACATCACGCATAGGTTTAATTTTATTTTGATTTTTACGACTGAGCCACGGGTTGTGACTGTCTTTGGCAGTCCCACCTGGATCACTTGCTAAATAACCAACGAAGGATGCTAAAAAAACACGGGTGGACACAAATAAAAGAGCTCGGCAGGACGAGCAAATAGTCGCCACCGGAGATGTCTCGGGCGGGGTTGTTGGGAGGGGAGATGATGTGTCCATGAAAACTAAAGCAGGGAAAATGCCTATTTACGAGCTTGCATGCTGCCGGACACATGGTAATCATATATTTTGGTCATATCTGTGGACCATAAAACCAGTGTCCTTATGTGCCTGTCAATGAGTTCCTTCATGACATTTATTTCGCTTGTTCCAACCCTGCTCTCGGCTTTTTCGGGCCCTGCGTGCAGATGGAAAATATTTTAGTGTTCATTTAATGTCCAATCTAAGATGAGCTCGTAACTTTTGATCGAATAAACGAGCCGAGCCAGTGGCCAGAAACATTCCAGGCCCCCAGTCCTTTTGGGCCATAGGTAAGGCCGTAGTTAACTCGGGAGAAGTGGGAGCAAAAATGGGTTCCGTTCTCGAATTAGGCACGCAACCTGAGTCTGCCAGTCTCTGGGGATAATTCTCTAATTTTCTCACCGCTGCCCGGCCCATCTGACTGATAAGCAGAAGTTATTTGCCAGATATCTGTTTATTTTATTAGAGAATTTCCACTCTCCTCTATAAAACGCTGCCTGCTGCGGCCTCTCCGGGCGTCATAAATATTTAATTAAAATCAAAATTAGTTTTTCAACAACCGAGGTAAGCCGGGGGTCGACCCGCGATTCCATCAGGCCCGCCCGTCGCAAAATGTCAAGACTGAATGTAAAGAAGGCGCTGAGACCCTTGCTTGTTAAAAATTTAATTCGCATGTGCTCCTCCCCCGGAAATCTTTGGCCAGCTTCCCCACCAATTCCCGTAACGTATGCGGTTTTCAGCGGCGATTTAAGCGCCGGGCACACGCCATCCAGACCGCTTGCATAACTTTCTACTTCTCCCAGGCCCCAAGGCATAAAGTAGATTTGCATGCGACGCCCCAGAGACCCCGAAAAGAAAGTGGTTTTCCCCACCTGCTCGGAGGCCCGGTGTATTGTGTACAATTGAATCGAGAGAAAACAACTTGCGAAAATCCGTTAATACGACGACAGGATCTGAGGTCTGGCAAGAAGTGACTTTCATTTCGTAGAGCTTGATTATTTTCTATTTGTTATTTCCGTGTCAATATGGGGGTAAGAAATCAAGTAAACACCGGTAGCTAACTCTAACTCTTGTTCCTTTTAAAAACCGAAGTAAACTGTCGAAAATATTTGCTATTTCTTGGAAAAATATTTATATTTACAAATATTTCTCTCTATAGAAATAAAGTTAAATCCGGGAGTTAACTGTTGTAACTCTAACTCTTGTTCCTTTCAAAAACCCAAGTAGACTTCCCATAATATTTTCAATTTCTTGGGAAAATATTTATACTTACATATACATATAATTATATCTATAGAAGTTGGATAGAAATTGTTGATAACTTTACTAAAAGTAACAATTTATAAATAAGGTCTTCAATATATATTTGTTTTATTTTATATTCAAAAATACAGGAGATTCAAACTATTAACATATTTAGGGATGCATATTAAAGTAATTTGATTTATATTTAAAAATGTATTACTTACAAAGTAATAAAAAATTACCTAAATATTCTCATAAAAAAAATTGTATGATTACTAAGTTTTTATAAAGATAAGAAAGGATATACAACTAAATGTTGTAATTTGAGGCTAATAATACATACCTACTTTTAGAAATTGTATAAATTTACAAATATTTTTTAACGGAGTAAAGTTTTTATAAAGATAAGTAAGGATATAGAACTTTTTTATTTGGAAAATAATATTGTTTTCAGATGTAAACCATTCCTTAAATGCGATTTTTATTTATATTTAAAAATGTCTTTCTTATTTTCGACAGAAAGAGAAGGGTCCAATAAATGTCCTAGAATAAATATATAACTTAAATACAAGTTGAAATAAAGTGAAATACAAATTTAAGCAAGGGAACATTGTTGAGATTATTGGCTTAGGTTTATAATTACAGTCCCACATTCATTTCTACATTGGTACCATATAAGTGAAGAACGGAGAGATGCGGAGTTCCCATATCAAGAGCCTCGCCAGGAGCGTCCCATTAGTGCGAGTGTCCACTGCCGCTGGTTGTTAGCAGCCACCTTAGTGTGCTCCTGGCTTTGTTCCTGCACCCTCCGCTGGTTGTCCTTGAACTGCTCAATGGGGTCCTCGAACTGGCCGTAATAATGCAGTACCTCCCGTACGTCGGGCACCTGGTGCTCGGCCACCAGTTGGAGGAAAGCCGTGAGATCGAAGAGCTGGACATCGTCATCGTTGCCCAGCCACTTGGTCATCACAAAGGCGTTATCCGGGTGCAGGGGAGTAGCCTTGCGATCACAGTCCACTACAATCACCCGACTCAGGTCCCGATTGAGATAGTCCAGGTTCTTAATGTGCTGCCGCTCCACGAACCTCGTGGCCCCCCGGACTAGCCGGTAGGTGGTGTACCCATATGGATCCAAGGCATCTATGAGCGGGAAGGCGGTCATGCCCTGCTCTGAGGTGTAAATCACAATCTCAAAGTTTCTGCTGCACTGCTGCAGGAAGTAGTCAACCCCCGGACGCTTCTTAAACCGCCAGCCAGTCTGGTATGTCCAGTCCGGATGAACCAGCACGTCCTTTATCTCCAGCACCAACGTGTAAGGCGGCTGTATATAGGGAGGGGGCAAAATATCCGGCAGCAACTTCGATATCTGGGGAGCTTCCATCATTTTCTGGTAATACTGCACCGAGTGCCACATCCTCATCAGGTACTGACGGTACCAGGGCAGCTTACTGAACTCGTCGTCGATGGGACCCCGGTGATCCACCACTGGCTTTCCCAACTCGTACACAGCCCACAACATGGCGCTGAAAAGACTCCCAATCACAATGGTGTTTCCGTAGAATCTCTTGGATCTGCCCAAAATATAGGGTGGGTGGCCTTCGGTAGATTTGTGCATTCTCTGCTCAAGGATCACCTTCTCCTGAGACCTCAGAAAATACTGATCCCTAATGCTGTTGCCCATCCATGCACAGACCCTCCGCATCCGCATCCATGTGCCATAAATAATCATGCTTAATGGGATAGTTCTTATATGGTACCCGATATTAAATATTATTTATATTGTTCTCTAATAAGACTAGTTAATTTGAGTACAAACACAAAGCCGAATTTCTATATTCAAGTTTTTAAGGCACCTATAAAGAATGTGATCTTAAGAATACACTCTAATATAGATTGTATTTTTTTTCGAAATGATTGAAACATACAGAAATGTGCTCGTGGGAAGATAATCATTTAATTTACAGCCAAATAAAAGTTTAATTCATAGAAAAGCAATTACAAAAACTATTATTCGCAGGGGTGTAGGGACATAATATTCAAGCTATTAATTTAAGAACCAAATTTACACCTAGCACGACTTAAATGCTCTGTGAAAGTACTTGGGCTTAATTTTGCAAATTGCATTGGTTGGGCTCCAGGTTGTGGCTGGGGGAGTGGCCAGGTGGGAGCGGCTCTTCATCATTTAAATGCCGTATTATCAGTGGCCAACAGCGGGCTGGCCAGTCAGCTCGTCGAATTGTCATAAACAATCAAAATCCATTTAAAATTGTACATGCAATTTGGCAAGGACCAAGGGGAGGTTGAGCCAGGGCAGTGGAGGTGGCAGGGAGACGAACTACCAGATGCCGACACCATCAACGCCTCGTCAAGTGTGTGGGTGCTGGGTGTGCTGGGCGCTGGGTGTGTTGGGCGCTGGGCTTGGTTCATTACCTTGACCCCTTCCGCCCGCCACTCGTCAGCCAATGTGGCATGTCCTGGCATGTCCTGGCTTGTCCTGCGATTTCGAGTGTGCGCCAGTGTGAGTATATGGCCATTTTCCGAGTCCTGGGCCTGTGTATCGTTGATATGATAATTGGCATGAGGTAATAATCCACTTGGATACGTTGACAATCGTTTATATCGCAATCAGTGTCATGCCGTCTGCTTCTGTTTGGCACCGTATCCTGCAATTCAGTGTCCTGGCCACATAAAGTATAATTTCCCACCCGAGCTCTCGTCGTCGTTCCGGCTCCTGGTGCCGCTCCTCTCGTCCAGCCATTGACTGGGCGACATATTAAATAACAATGAACTGCAATTGCCCAACGAGTCTCGTATTTCGCATGTAATGCGTGCAGACGCACAGATTTTGAGTAGTCGCAGCCAGCAGTTAAATGCCCTTACAGGGATCCAGCTCCAGTTCCACTCGGACTTCCTCATCCTTTTCGCACCGCCTTCTCCTGGCCGCCTTCCGCACTCCCCGCTTCCTTGCCATCGTGTTGTTTTATGTCCGTCCTCCACTGGCAGTCGTCCCTTGCACTGCATATAATTTCTGATTTCCGAGCTTTACTCATCGCCCAGTTAAATTTAATCGTTTTTTCAGATCTAATAAGGTATAGAGTGGGTTTAAGGTTGAACCGAATCGAAGGCTACACTTGTGGGTAACATCAATTTATTAATTAGTGAACTCTAACAGACAAGATTGCATTTTGTATGATATAGTTGGTGATGTGGATAAATCCAACAATAACAATAAGATCCCACAATCTACTGAGACTCCAGTTTTTATCCATTTTCAGCTGATGGATAGCGCTTTAAATTTAATTTTCTTATAAGTTTTGCGATACGTATGATTAATATTAACATGCATATGTATCATACATAAATAACTTTGAAACTTAAAAGGCAGCTAGCTTCGGGAAACCATAGTTTGTATAGTATTTTGCAAATTGACTATGAATTTGAAAAGGTCGTACGATATTCATAACAATTAATCTAAACTAATCTTAAATTGACTTTGTAATCGTAAAAATCGTCTTATATTCGTATATATGAAAAATAAAGAAGGGTTGTCAATATTCCCAATGACAATCGGGAATGCAATACTGGTATTGGTACTTTATTGCATTCTGATATATTTTTTGATCTATTAATTCACTTTACTCACTGGCATTTTCTATATGTTAAAGCGATTGTTCACTGCGGCTAACATAGGAAATGTCGTAGATAGGGAGCGATTAGATTTTGAACCCGAATATTATTCGTTCTTCTTTATTTTATTATTTATTATTATTTATATTTATTTATTAAAACGTTTAATTTAACTAGCAAGAAAATTGGTTTAACTGAATGTCGATGTCAATTGGATATAGTTGTTTAGTCTTCAAATTTTGAGCAAAATGTTTTGGTAATGTAGAATAAGACTAGCATATTTTTAGTCCTATTCAGTTATCTTGGAAAACAATAAAATGATGCTAGCTTAGTCGTTCCTTTAATAACTAGAATAACTAGTTGCCCGATGTGCAAGATTTCATACCATATCTGTGCACATTTATTAGAAGATAATAATTACCTTGGTTTTGATTATACAGATTTATAAAGATGTTATGTTCATAGATTTATAGATCTAGCCCCTTCGGTTCCAACTGTATTAGAGAGAGTTGGCACACATGGAAGCTTCTCGCGATCACAGAGCAGCTCCTACTACCACTTTCGAGGACTCTTTACAATGCAAAAGGACTAAAATTTATGCAGAAAAAAGTTGGTGGGAGCTGTTAGGCAAAGAGAGAGAGAGGGAGAGCGAGGGGCTTATAGGAGTCAGATGGACATCCGGTTGGAGGTAGCACCACTTTCGTGCTTGACCTCACTCACGGCGACCTGCTTAGCCTCTTGTTCAGGATGGGGAGGGGTGCGATGGCGCAGGACGTCCGCCGGAGAGAGTGGGCGATGGGGCAGCGTGTGTGGCCCCCTTCGGTGTCCAAAGCTGGTGCGTTAGCTTTTTATGGGAGACCCTTCACCACCACTTGCAATGAAAGCATTTCCGCATCCGGCACCGCATCTTCCGAAGCGCCAACGGCAAACCAACGCCAAGAAGCACCATGGAGTCCACTTTAATTTTTGTTTTGTTTATAATTTACGCGACACAACATCAATTAAGTGCTTGGCCGGAAAAGCGCATACCTGCAGCTGAAAAAAGCAGTCATAAATTGTTTGCGCTAAAGTGTTGGAAAATGTCGGTGCGACTCCCTATCCTATACTACCTTATATATCCGGCGTTCCCGAGGGCCACAGGAGCGCCGGATCGGAGAGTGGTCCTTGAGCAGACCAGCTGCAATGTGCTGGTGCATAAATACCCAGCGCCATTTTGGCATGAGTATTTTTTTATGTATCACACAAATCATTTTATTGAATACACGCTGTACGTAGTGTTTGCAACTTATTTAAGCTGTGATAAAGATTCAGAACGGCAAGAGAAAAGGCGTCGAAGTGATCACGGAACCCCAATGAAAGGCATAGGGATACAAGTTGAATTACAGAAACCTTATGCCTGGGATGATATTAAAAAGAATTTTTTAATTGCCCCGGCATCTGAGATAAATTGAAGAGAATTGAGTTTATTGATTAAAATACCTTTATTACCTTATTGATTGGTAAATGTATTTACCTTTATTTCATAAAGGTATAATAATAATAACAGCTAACATTTAAGCATTGATAGTGCTATAAAAATAAATACGAAGATGTCCAGTGTTGATAAACATTTCAATGAATTAATGTGTATATTTCTAATATGCTATAATATCTATTGATAACACTCTAAACGGCTTAAGCTTTTTAATATGGTTTAAATTCATATTAGGGATAATATCAGAGATAAATATAGGCGAACAACGCATATTGATTATAGTACCAACTTTTAAATAATATTGAATATTTGATAATGCTACAAAAAGTAAATAAGAAAATGTCCAGTGTTGACAAATATTTAAATGAATTAAAGTTTTGTATATTTTTCCTAATATGCTTTAGTATCAATTAATATCACTTAAAACGACCTATGATTCTTAATATTATTTATATATATTATAATTAATAATCTTTGTATTCACTAATCACAGGATAGAAGAATTTCATTAAGGCTTTTATTTTATTATTTGTAAATCACCATGGCGAAAGCAAAATCATAATAGAATCGAAAATCATTTATCATAATTGTCTCACAAAGTCAATCCTGGCTAATGAGGCTCTCTCTGCGATCTATCAGTCTCCTTCCTGAATTAGTTTATAATTGTACGATAATATAATAATATAATATAAACACATGTAAAAAATATATAATAAAGTATACATAATAATAAATATAATAATATCTAAGAAAATAATATTCTAATAAAATGACCTATGCATGTTCGAAATTCATATTTAAGAGGTTACAAACGTATCAATTAAAATAGTAAATAGTGTAATGCCAACTATAAAAGACGTAAAAAATAATGGTATGCTGGAGTAGAGCCACCAGTATTTATTAGCCTCACTGCACGAGCCCATACCCCGACCACACATTTTCCCTCGCCGGATGCGACATTCAAATAATGAAATTAATGTTCTGCCGCACTCATCCATTTAAACACGCACCATAAACTAGGGACGAATTTATTTCAAGGAACATTCGAACGAACAATAGTAAAAATAATTAAATTAATGGGGGCACAAAGCGCAGCGGCACCCAACAAGTGAGATCGACTTTTACTCCAAATCGAGACGGAGGCTTCGGTGCATCCAGGTAGCCGCTTCGGCTGCGAATTAAATATACATTCCATTTCAAATGGGTTCAGGTACCCAACAGTTTGGTGTCGGGGGTGGCTTATGGGGCGCTGGAGCGACCGCGACCAAAATAATTTCAACCATTTGTCAGATTTTAAATGCAGCTGGCCCTGCATAGATTTCGGCATTGCCAATGCATTGTAATTTACGCGACAATTCCAATAAACATTAGTTCATTTGTTACGCAATGTGCTGCACCCAAGTAGCCACTGCGAAATTCCTGCATCCTATCAGCCCCACTCCCCATGACCCCTTTTCCATCACCCCCTGCGCCCCACGAGGACCGCCACGTTGTTGTGGTTTTACGGCTGGCACATTAAATTAATTACTCATGTTATTATTCTGGCCGAAATGAAGTACGCAACAATTTATAATCGCGGCTACATGAGATTAGATGTACCTGCGGTGTCTACCCACTTAGTACCCCCTCCAGAACGACCGTTTTGGCCTGCATCCACTTTGCTTTATTGATCAAAATGCGCGCAAACTGTTTGCGAAATCAAAATTACACAATATTCCACGAATGCATATGTATGCCATTAACACTTGGAGAAACAAATTGCGGCCGGTCACACGGTAGATTTCGTACAGCCTCAGGTGCCGTAGAGCTTGATCACTGATTACTGATCACTCAAGGGAAGTAAAATCCAGTTGGAAAGCTATAGTCCAGTGTTACCGACTGTGAAATATCCGGTACCCATGGCTAATTCACTTTGTCCAATTATGCTCAGAATTATTAAAAACTGAATTTAAATACGGCGAAAGGCAGAAGAATATATTGGCAATTGAATAAAAATGTTGCTAGAAACACGTTGAGCATCATCGAAAAAGTCAAACTTGAACACCCGTTGGTGCTGACAACACAAATGTACATGTTTCAGAAGTTCAGCGTACACAGAAATTATATTTTTTTAAATTTATTTATTTCATATCTATTTACATTAAGTCGAATATCTTAGCTCTATGTTATTCATGGTTCTCGATGTCGGAATTTTGAAACAAACTTGATATGTAACAGATAGAAATGTTATTTTTAAATACATATACATAAATTATACTATTTAATTAACATAAATTATATGCCTAAATTTTAAATATAAAAGCAGATATGTATGATGCATGATACAGAGATCCGATTTTGACATAATTAAAGTGATTTCCATAAAATTAAATATGGATTGTATAGATTCACTAGATAAGTTACTTTAATCCGGACAGGACACAAGAAAGCTACTTAGAACATTACACTTAATCCGAGGCTCGCAATTTATGGCAATTGCTCAAGCAAAACATTAATTCCATTTAAATAGCCGTCTTATGAATCAACAGGCGGTTGGCAAAAGCAACACAATCGCATCCTAGTGCATCCGCCAATGCAGGGTTACTCACTTCCCCGTCCCCGTTCTGGCCCAAAATGTGTGGCCACTGAGGAAGGATGGCCGACTGCCCGGATGTATTGCAGGACCCCCACTTTCGCACTCCGCTTCAATGTTCCCCACTGTTTCGGGCCTAATGTATGATTATGTTCGAAACACAAAGCATACGCCAAGGCGACAGGGAGTACTGCAGCTGGAGGATAGGGGAGATCCTGGGATTGGTCAACGAGGCGTTCCACCATCGCCCCATTTATTTGCATCGTAAAATTTGCACATGTTCAAATCGAGATTTACGATGCCGAGTGACATCATTAATCAAGCGCCTGATTGGTGATCCTGTTCCTGTTAATTAATACAATAATGGATTGCGTGCGGAGACTTTTGCCTCCCCTTGGGAGCCGAAGACGTCGCTTTACGGTCCAGAAGAAGCCGCAAGGATAATCTAGCTAGAAGGTAAATTGAAAAAAGCTGGCCTTTCCCCTGTCTGCAACATTGATTTAAAATTTACAGCACTCGTGGCAAAGGTGGTTGCAACATGGCCATATGTTGCATTGATTTATTATTGGCAGCCAAAATGAATATCTCCTGCAGCTGCTACAAAGGCTGGACAATAGACACACTCTGTGCCAAACTTCCGCACTACCTTCACGAGGTGAGGACTCATCCCGGGACCTCTCACACACAAATTTTAATTAACAATTTTACCCTTAATTTGGCCAAAATCAAGCAAAGTAAACAACGGGGCTACAGAGTGGGAGGAGTTAACAAACTAAATTACAATTTGGTTGGACCAACAAACCCCATTCCCAGTTTGGACTAGGCTCGAGCATCAATTATGATTATCGTCACGTTTTATGAGACATTCCCTCGACAACTTTATGACTCGGGCCACGCTTGTCAAGCGCCCGAAAGTATGTGCTCTTATAATGAATATTGACAAAGGAAATTGCTGCGGCCGGTGGATTCACTGGATGTGAGGGTGGCCGTGTTTGGGTCTTAGTTAACCTGGCGGGTAACATTGCTGCGGTGTCCTCATTCATTTATTAGTGGAGTACATATGTTAGAGGCAAAAAAAAAAATAGATTGGGTGAGATAAGTCGCCAATAAGAAAGATATCTTAGATGCAACAGCAAGAATATCAGGAAATTTTGGTAACGAGAATTATGCCATCCATTATGTCCAGTTTGCAAACATGTATTCTACTCATTTTGAGTACAGATTTACTCAAAATTCTTTGACCACTGTCTCATTCCTGATAGTATGTATTCGAGCAAGTTCTAGCCAAATAAGTAAGATTTAATGAGTAAACAATTCAAAATAGTTATTATTAAAGTGATTAAGACCGAACCAATCGACATTAAAAGTGTGATAGATCGCCCAGTGCAATAGTGACGTAACCTAAAGAAAGTTCTCTGTCTTTCTCTTCTCTCTTTTCCTCCCTGGTTTCTAAATTTATATATAAAGTTTATTTATCTATCTATGATCCTAAACGGATCCCAAGGTTATGATGTGACTTTATGAGCAATTTCTATAAAAAAAAATGCTTAGTTCTCAGCTCAAAAATGGTGTTTCGAAACCGTCACCTCATATGGTAAAAGTTGATAAGGTGGGAAAAATAAAGTTTTTTTTTTTAAATAAATTGTTTGCCACTTTTTGACAATTTTAATGATAAAATTTTCAAAAAATTACCAACATTTATGTGTTCCATATTTTAATTTTAAATAATTAAGCTTTTAACGGTGAATTGCATTTTTATTTTTTAGGTCCATAAATGGGGTTTGTGTGAGTTTTTAAGTAAATAATAAGTTTGCACATTTAGTTCAAAAATAAATTGTTTGCCAATTTTTTTTAATTTTAATGATGTAACCCCTTATATAATTAAAAAAAAATGGCCAAAATTTTTGTGTCCCATATTTTAATTTTCATTAATTAAGCTTTTAACGGTGAATTGGACCATATACGGTTTAATAATAATTATAATGTATAATAAGTTTGCGCATTTAACAATTTTAATGATGTTACCCCTTATAAAATGTTCAAAAAATGGCCAACATTTTTCTTTTCCATATTCATTTATACATTCCATTTTTGACCAACATTTTTTAACAAATTTAAAAGTCCAAACTAGTCGAACAATCATTTCTGCGTCAAAGATTTTGTATTTGTGCTTCATAATTAAAGTCAAAGACAAAAAGTAAAGTGTATCAACCTAAGAGTGTCGACCTCGCTCAACTTCCATTGTTTCGAAGAAATGCTCTATCTATTTCATGAAACAAGACGTGTTTTTAGAATCAAAGCTGGAAAGCAATAAGAGAAAGAATCTAAATAGATTTCCTCGATTTTTCTGATCAAGAGCTCAAATTCTCAAGAACTCAAGTTCCGAAAAGCTCAAAAACGAACGAAGGTCCTAAAAGCTAGAGCAAGAGCGCTTAAGACAGCAACAACTCATAAATATAGAAATTTTAAAAATTTTGGCATTAGTGGTCTTATTTTTGATTTGTGACTAATATCAAAAGGAAGTTCTAACAAAGTTTTTTACTTGCTCCATCAGAAGACACAGAGGAGTCGGTTCCAACCCACCGGTTGAAAACTGATTTTAAGACCGAACAATACGTATCTTCCCAACAGCATATTTTGGCCAAAAATGGAATGACAGCCAAAGGCCATATAGTGTCCGATTCGCCGTCAAAATCTTAATTATTTACAATTAAAATATGCGAACTAAAAATTTTAAAAGGGGTTACATCATTAAAATTTTCAAAAATTGACAACAAATATTTTTAAACTAAGTATGCAGTCTTATTATATGCTTCAAAATCCACAAAGATCTGCTTTCCAAATTGAATTTAAGGATGTTTTGGCTTTGTTATGAATATTTTTAACATTGATTTGTCCCACAAAATAGGACATAAAAAACTGATTTTAAGACCCAACAATACGTATCTTCCTAACAGCATATTTTGGCCAAAAATGGAATGACAGCCAAATGCCGTATACTGTCCGATTCGCCGTTAAAATCTTAATTATTTACAATTAAAATATGCAAAATAAAAATTTTGGCCAATTTTTCAAAATTTTAAAAGGGGTTACATCATTAAAATTTTCAAAAATTGAAAAAAAAATTATTTTTAAACTAAGTATGCAGTCTTATTATATGCTTCAAAACCCACAAAGATCTGCTTTCCAAATTGAATTTAAGGCTGTTTTGGCTTTGTTATGAATATTTTTAACATTGATTTGTCCCAAAAAATAATACATAAAAAACAGATTTTAAGACCCAACAATACGTATCTTCCTAACAGCATATTTTGGCCAAAAATGGAATGACAGCCAAATGCCGTATACTGTCCGATTCGCCGTTAAAATCTTAATTATTTACAATTAAAATATGCAAAATAAAAATTTTGGCCAATTTTTCAAAATTTTAAAAGGGGTTACATCATTAAAATTTTCAAAAATTGACAAAAAATTTATTTTTAAACTAAGTATGCAGTCTTATTATATGCTTCAAAACCCACAAAGATCTGCTTTCCAAATTGAATTTAAGGATGTTTTGGCTTTGTTATGAATATTTTTAACATTGATTTGTCCCACAAAATAGGACATAAAAAACTGATTTTAAGACCCAACAATACGTATCTTCCTAACAGCATATTTTGGCCAAAAATGGAATGACAGCCAAATGCCGTATACTGTCCGATTCGCCGTTAAAATCTTAATTATTTACAATTAAAATATGCCAATGAAAAAGTTTGGCCAATTTTTCAAAATTTTAAAAGGGGTTACATCATAAAATTTTCAAAAATTGACAAAAAATTTATTTTTAAACTAAGTATGCAGTCTTATTATATGCTTCAAAACCCACAAAGATCTGCTTTCCAAATTGAATTTAAGGATGTTTTGCCTTTGTTATAAATATTTTTAACATTGATTTGTCCCACAAAATAGGACATAAAAAACTGATTTTAAGACTAATTAAGAAACTGATTAAGAAAAATGGAATGACAGCCAAATGCCGTATACTGTCCGATTCGCCGTTAAAATCTTAATTATTTACAATTAAAATATGCAAACTAAAAATTTTGGCCAATTTTTCAAAATTTTAAAAGGGGTTACATCATTAAAATTTTCAAAAATTGACAAAAAATTTATTTTTAAACTAAGTATGCAGTCTTATTATATGCTTCAAAACCCACAAAGATCTGCTTTCCAAATTGAATTTAAGGATGTTTTGGCTTTGTTATGAATATTTTTAATATTGGTTTGTCCCACAAAATAGGACATAAAAAACTGATTATAAGACCCAACAATACGTATCTTCCTAACAGCATATTTTGGCCAAAAATGGAATGACAGCCAAATGCCGTATACTGTCCGATTCGCCGTTAAAATCTTAATTATTTACAATTAAAATATGCAAACTAAAAATTTTGGCCAATTTTTCAAAATTTTAAAAGGGGTTACATCATTAAAATTTTCAAAAATTGACAAAAAATTTATTTTTAAACTAAGTATGCAGTCTTATTATATGCTTCAAAACCCACAAAGATCTGCTTTCCAAATTGAATTTAAGGATGTTTTGGCTTTGCTATGAATATTTTTAACATTGATTTGTCCCACAAAATAAGACATAAAAAACAGATTTTAAGACCCAACAATACGTATCTTCCTAACAGCATATTTTGGCCAAAAATGGAATGACAGCCAAATGCCGTATACTGTCCGATTCGCCGTTAAAATCTTAATTATTTACAATTAAAATATGCAAAATAAAAATTTTTGCCAATTTTTCAAAATTTTAAAAGGGGTTACATCATTAAAATTTTCAAAAATTGACAAAAAATTTATTTTTAAACTAAGTATGCAGTCTTATTATATGCTTCAAAACCCACAAAGATCTGCTTTCCAAATTGAATTTAAGGATGTTTTGGCTTTGTTATGAATATTTTTAACATTGATTTGTCCCACAAAATAAGACATAAAAAACTGATTTTAAGACCCAACAATACGTATCTTCCTAACAGCATATTTTGGCCAAAAATGGAATGACAGCCAAATGCCGTATACTGTCCGATTCGCCGTT